>MJUT01025698.1:56294-79031 GCA_002080005.1 Gigantidas platifrons
TATAATAATCAACAAAAACACAGCCATGATAGTGTCGCTAACTAAAATATATTGTCCATCTGACCTTTAGTAGAAAAGAACGCCCACTATCTTTCAGAACGTCACGCATTATAATAATAAACAAAAACACAGCAATGATAGTGTCACTAACTGAAATATATTGACCATCTGACCTTCAGTAGAAAAGAATATCCACGTTCTATCGGAACGTCAGAAAGTATAATAATCAACAAAAACATAGCCATGACAGTGTTACCAAGTAAAATATATTGTCCATCTGACCTTAAGTAGAAAAGAACGCCCACTGTCTATTATAACGTCATAGTATATTAAACAAAAAACAACACGGCCATGATAGTGGCATTAACTAAAATATGTTGCCCATCTGACCTTAAGTAGGAAATAATGTCCCCTGTCTTATCAGAAAGTCACACATTATAATAATCAACAAAAACACAGCCATGATAGTGTCGCTAAACAAAATATATTGTCCATCTGACATTCGGTAGGAAAGGACACCCACGGTATATCAGAACGTTACACAGTATAATAATCAACAAAAACACATCAATGATAGTGTCACAAACTAAAATATATTGTCCATCTGACCTTCAGTAGAAAAAAATATCCACGTTCTATCAGAACGTCACACAGTATAATAATCAACAAAAATACAGCCATGACAGCGTCACAAACTAAAATATATTGTCAATCTGACCTTAAGTAGAAAATAACTATTACTGGCTATCAGTACGCCACACAGTATAATGTTCAACAAAAATACAGCCATGACAGCGTCACCAAGTATAATATACTTTCCATCTGACCTTAAGTAGAAAACAACGTCCACTGTCTATCAGAACATCACACATTATAATAATCAACAAAAACACAGCCATGATAGTGTCGCTAAATAAAATATATTGTCCATCTGACCTTCAGTAGAAGAAAATATCCACGTTCTATCAGAACGTGAGAAAGTATAATAATCAACAAAAACACAACCATGACAGCGTCCTCAAGTAAAATATATTGTCCATCTGACCTTAAGTAGAAAAGAACTATCGCTGTTTATCAGAACGTCCCACAGTATAATAATCAACAAAAATACAGCCATGACAGCGTCACCAAGTATAATATACTTTCCATCTGACCTTAAGTAGAAAACAACGTCCACTGTCTATCAGAACATCACACATTATAATAATCAACAAAAACACAGCCATGATAGTGTCGCTAAATAAAATATATTGTCCATCTGACCTTCAGTAGAAGAAAATATCCACGTTCTATCAGAACGTGAGAAAGTATAATAATCAACAAAAACACAACCATGACAGCGTCCCCAAGTAAAATAGTATGTCCATCTGACCTAAAGTAGAAAAGAACTATCGCTGTTTATCAGAACGTCCCACAGTATAATAATCAACAACAACACAGCCATGACAGTGTCACCAGGAAAAATATATTGTCCATCTGACCTTAAGTAAAAAAGAACGCCCACTGTCTTATCAGAACGTCACACAGTATACCAATCAACAAAAATACAGCCATGACAGTGTCACAAACTAAAATATATTGTACATCTGATCTTAAGTAGACAAGAACTATCGCTGGCCATCAGAACGTCATGCAGTATAATGTTCAACAAAAATACAGCCATGACAGCGTCACCAAGTATAATATACTTTCCATCTGACCTTAAGTAGAAAACAACGTCCACTGTCTATCAGAACATCACACATTATAATAATCAACAAAAACACAGCCATGATAGTGTCATTAACTAAAATATATTGTCCATCCGACCTTAAGTAGGAAATAACGTCCACTGTCTCATCAGAACGTCACACATTATAATAATCAACAAAAACACAGCCATGATAGTGCCGATAAACAAAATATATTGTCCATCATCTGACATTCGGTAGGAAAGGACACCCACGATATATCAGAACGTTACACAGTATAATAATCAACAAAAACACATCAATGATAGTGTCGCTAAATAAAATATATTGTCCATCTGACCTTCAGTAGAAGAAAATATCCACGTTCTATCAGAACGTGAGAAAGTATAATACTCAATAAAAACACAACCATGACAGCGTCCTCAAGTAAAATATATTGTCCATCTGACCTTAAGTAGAAAAGAACTATCGCTGTTTATCAGAACGTCCCACAGTATAATAATCAACAAAAACACAACCATGACAGCGTCCTCAAGTAAAATATATTGTCCATCTGATCTTAAGTAGACAAGAACTATCGCTGGCCATCAGAACGTCATGCAGTATAATGTTCAACAAAAATACAGCCATGATAGTGTCATTAACTAAAATATATTGTCCATCCGACCTTAAGTAGGAAATAACGTCCACTGTCTCATCAGAACGTCACACATTATAATAATCAACAAAAACACAGCCATGATAGTGCCGATAAACAAAATATATTGTCCATCATCTGACATTCGGTAGGAAAGGACACCCACGGTATATCAGAACGTTACACAGTATAATAATCAACAAAAACACATCAATGATAGTGTCACAAACTAAAATATATTGTCCATCTGACCTTCAGTAGAAAAAAATATCCACGTTCTATCAGAACGTCACACAGTATAATAATCAACAAAAATACAGCCATGACAGCGTCACAAACTAAAATATATTGTCAATCTGACCTTAAGTAGAAAATAACTATTACTGGCTATCAGTACGCCACACAGTATAATGTTCAACAAAAACACAGCCATGACAGCGTCACCAAGTATAATATACTTTCCATCTGACCTTAAGTAGAAAACAACGTCCACTGTCTATCAGAACATCACACATTATAATAATCAACAAAAACACAGCCATGATAGTGTCATTAACTAAAATATATTGTCCATCCGACCTTAAGTAGGAAATAACGTCCACTGTCTCATCAGAACGTCACACATTATAATAATCAACAAAAACACATCAATGACAGCGTCACAAACTAAAATATATTGTCCATCTGATCTTAAGTAGACAAGAACTATCGCTGGCCATCAGAACGTCATGCAGTATAATGTTCAACAAAAATACAGCCATGACAGCGTCACCAAGTATAATGTACTTTCCATCTGACCTTAAGTAGAAAACAACGTCCACTCTCTATCAGAACATCACACATTATAATAATCAACAAAAACACAGCCATGATAGTGCCGATAAAAAAAATATATTGTCCATCATCTGACATTCGGTAGGAAAGGACACCCACGGTATATCAGAACGTTACACAGTATAATAATCAACAAAAATACAGCCATGACAGCGTCACAAACTAAAATATATTGTCAATCTGACCTTAAGTAGAAAATAACTATTACTGGCTATCAGTACGCCACACAGTATAATGTTCAACAAAAATACAGCCATGACAGCGTCACCAAGTATAATATACTTTCCATCTGACCTTAAGTAGAAAACAACGTCCACTGTCTATCAGAACATCACACATTATAATAATCAACAAAAACACAGCCATGATAGTGTCGCTAAATAAAATATATTGTTCATCTGACCTTCAGTAGAAGAAAATATCCACGTTCTATCAGAATGTGAGAAAGTATAATAATCAACAAAAACACAACCATGACAGCGTCCCCAAGTAAAATATATTGTCCATCTGACCTTAAGTAGAAAAGAACTATCGCTGTTTATCAGAACGTCCCACAGTATAATAATCAACAACAACACAGCCATGACAGTGTCACCAGGAAAAAATATATTGTCCACCTGACCTTAAGTAAAAAAGAACGCCCACTGTCTTATCAGAACGTCACACAGTATACCAATCAACAAAAATACAGCCATGACAGCGTCACAAACTAAACTATATTGTCCATCTGACCTTAAGTAGAAAACAACTATTACTGGCTATCGGTACGTCACACAGTAAAATGTTCAACAAAAACACAGCCATGATAGCGTCACCAAGTATAATATATTTTCCGTCTGACCTTTAGTAGAAAATAACGTCCACTGTCTATCAGAACATCACACATTATAATAATCAACAAAAACACTGCCATGACAGAGTCACCAGGTAAAACATACTTTCCATCTGACCTTAAGTAGAAATGAACGTCCACTGTCTTATCAGAACGTCACATATTATAATAATCAAGAAAAATACAGCCATGATAGTGTCTCTAACTAAAATATAATGTCCATCTGACATTCAGTAGAAAATAAAACGCACGGTCTATCAGAACGTCACGAAGTATAATAATCAACAACAAACACAGCCATGACAGTTTTACCAAGGAAAATATATTGTCAATCTGACCGTAAGTAGAAAAGAACGCCCACTGTCTATTAGAACGTCACAGTATAATAAGGAAAAACAAAAACGCTGCCATGACAGTGTCACTAACTAATATATATTGTCCATCTGACCTTAAGTAGAAAGGAACGTCCACTGTCTTTTCAGAACGTCACGCATTATAATAATCAACAAAAACACAGACATGATAGTGTCGCTAACTGAAATATATTGTCCATCTGACTATCATTAGAAAAGAACATGGTCTATCAGAACGTCACACAGTTTAATAACCAACATAAAACAGAGCCATGACAGTATCAGCAAGTAAAATATATTGTCCATTTGACCGTATGTAGAAAAGAACGTCCACTGTCTTATCAGAACATCACACAGTTCAATAATCAACAAAAACACAGCCATGACAGCGTCACCATGTACAATATATTTTCAATCAGACCTTTAGTAGAAAACCTTTAGTAGAAAAGAACATCAACTGTCTTTTCTGAACATCACACAGTTTAATAATCAACAAAAAATAGCTGGTAACGGATATTGGTCGGTAGTTTGTGGGGTTGTCACTATCACCTTGTATATTGCAGACACATTAGCACTTTTCCAATCATTGGGAACCTGTCCAAGTTGTATTGTGTTATTAAATACAATTGTAATAGGAGTGACCAATGATTGGAAAATAGCTTTCAAGAATTTGGGAGGAAGATTATCGGTGCCTGCTGGCTTATTAATATTTAATATCTGAAACTGGTCAGCAACATCCTGTTCAGTAATTATTAATCAGGCAGTAGGCAAGGCGTAAGAGGGGCTAAGTCTGGAAGATTAATGTCAAAATCATTCGACGAAACAGATGTAAAATAGTCATTCAGAGCATTTGCCTTATCTTTTGGATGTGTATAAATATTATTATTTACTTTAATAGAACTAGACGTTGTGTTTTTGTTTTTAAACTGACAAATATATTTTGCTATTCTCCACCATTTTCTAGGAGGAATAGACTTGTCTACTAAAGCATTCTGAAGTTTACTTAAATAATTATTTGTAGCCTCTCTAGTCAATGTAGTAACTTCGTTTCGTTTTTTTCTGTATTTACGCCAATGTTCTGGATTATTACTACTTTTTGCTTTTTTATGAATTATGTTCCGCTGCCTGATTCCAAGTCTTATCCTGTTATTCATCTATGGTTTGTCTTTAGGACGAACTATAATAGTCTTTTGGGGAATAAAATTGATCATACATGTAGCGATTTTTTCATTAATTATGTCATTAATGATGTTAGTATTGTTAATGTCACTTATTGTGTTGTTCCAGTCAAACAAGTCAATCTCATTTCTTATGGATTGATAGTCACCATTTTAAAGTCCCATATAGTTTGTGTATGTGACTTCGCTCTCAATGATCTGAAGTTAAACTCAATTACAGAAGGGCAGTGATCACTACAAAAATCTGGAAGCACAGTAATATTGCGCAGAATGTCACGATTATTGATAAAAATAGGATCAAGTAATGTTGACAATTAGGCAGTAATTCTAGTTGGTTCATCAACAACATTAAATAACCCAAATTTGTCAACTGTTCTAGAGGAGGGGTGATCTGGTGAGCACTTGAGTAGATCTATATTAAAATCACCTAGCACAATTACGTTAAGTTCTGTATAAATACAGTTATCTAGAAGTAAATCGATATAGTTCCATGATGTTACTCTAGAATTGGGAGGTCTATATATGCACACAACAAGGAATTTATTGTTATTATTTGCTGTTACCTCTACACACATGGATTCAACATTTGGGGATTCTAGCTCAGCTCTACGCTTACAGCTTAAATTATTTCTGATATAAAACAAGATACCACCTCCAATGTCAGTCTGTCTGTCTTTACGAAAAGCATGTGGATCATGGAAATTATCAATGATGAGGTCTGTACTATTCACTGTTCCATTGAGTTTGGTTTTGGTAATGCAGATAATGTCATGGTCACCAAGTTCATTGTATATCAAATCAGTTTTAAAAAGGCAGTGAGTTAACATTAATGTTAACTACTGAGATAGTTTAATATTCACATTTGGATTCGTCAGGTCCAGGGGTGGTTTGAACATCCAGAGAAAGGAGGATCAAGCAGCGCAACACAACCATAAGCAAATGATTATTTTCTATAAGAAGACTCACTGAATAAGATTTGAATGAAATATCCTGTACAAAGTACAAATTACTATTATAAAAGCTAACCATGATCATCAATCAAAAACATACGAGGAAAGTAGCAATATATTGTACAGGTACATGTAATAGAGGGGACACTCACTCTGATGGACAGAAATATAATATGTACAGTTACACATACACTACATATGATGGGCTCAACAAAACATTTCACAAATAAACAACATGATACATAAACATATATACAAACATTCAGACAATATAATATACAACACTGAATCAACATAAGAACGGTTCTTTGTTCATGAGAATTGTATGTCCAATAGGAGAAACAATTTAAAAAAGAAGTTTACTGTAACCTTAGCAGTTTTGAATGTGTGAAAAAGTAGATAGTAGTCAATAAATACATGAATTAACAAGAATAAAAATAATAAATCAGGATAGTAATATTAACACAATGATCATAATATTATATAAAACAGTTTAATACTAGACATACTCTAAAGAAATAAGTAACACTGCGAAGTTGAGGAGCCGTAGCAACAGGGACCTAGGGTATCTGCTACAGCTACTCAACTTAGATAGATGGTCTCGTAAGGTCGAATTGAACATAGATAACCACACCGGGTTAAAATAACATGATCGCTTTTACTTGTTAAATGACACACTGTGTGACGAATACTCTAAGGAGATTAGTGACACTGTAAAATAGAGGAGCTGTAGCAACAGGGACCACAGGTATGTGCTACAGCTATTCTCAACTTAGATAGAATGACACGTAGATAGAGGTTGAATTAATGTCATCAACACAATGAGATGAAAATACAAGTTCACTTTTCACCTAGTGAGTTGACAAACTGGAAGGGAACACACAATCTTGACTAGGGTGAGGGATACACTTTAATTTACCAGAGTAAACAGGTAGCTAGTGGTCACAACGTACACCACTACAAACAGTAGTTTAGAATGGCGGGAACACAAGAAGAAAAAACAACTTGAGTGTACATTATGATGTGGTCTTTTACGGATAAAACAAGTTGCAACATTTAATAGAAGTCACAATATACACAACCTAGGCAGGCAGTAGTGACATGGATGGGAACGTGAAAGCAAACGACTTGTGTGTGAGTGAGGGATAAGTAACATTAAGATGAGGTTTTGAGTAAAAATAGCTAGTACTAATGTAATATATACACAACTACAGACAGGTAGTTTTAGTATAGAAGGTGTGAGAGGGATAAGTGACATAGTGATGAGGTCTTAAGTTTACCAGAGACTGGCATTGCACTGGTAGAGTAGAACTTGCATTTGTACAATTGTAGAATTAATCGAAAAACCACAACTACACACAGGTAGTTTTTGTATGGAAGGGAAAGTGAATACGTCTTGAGCGAAGGATTAGTAACTTATTCCAGCGTATATTGTAGCTATATCTGTATGCTTACATGGATTATATACTAGTATATATAGTACAGCAGCATGGTGTGTATAACAACGATGTTTTATGTGATTGTAAACATCACGATCAGGGTCATTTAAACGCTTGGAAGTATATAATAAGATATTCCGGGAACTTCGGCTAGCGGTCAATTTATAAATAAAGTAGGACTACTCATAATAATGATATATAAACTACAATAACCACTGATGTTACCAGTGACGAAATAAATTAATCAATTTATTACAAAAACAATATATAAAGTCTAATATTAACTATGACGGCGAGAAAGGAGAATAGTAATACAAAAAAACAAAACAAAAACCCAAAAAACCCAAGTATATGTGTATATAAATATTTTGTATAACAAATGCAGACATAACACAAAGTGAGACACTAGTCAATCATATGTTTAGAAAGTTAACCCGGAATGGATTTATCAAGCTCAGTGACATATTTGGGTAAAGTTTGTGGTGTTGAGGTAACAGCTTTGTCATCTTGTGGCACGAACGAAATTGCTGATGTATTGAGACGTAAGCTGGCATTAGCACGAGTTTGAGGTTTCAGACCTTTAGATCTGACAGTGGTATTGATTCGGATTTCAAGAAATTGTTCAAGATCCGCTTCGTTGGTGACATGAACTGTTCTGTCATCATGAGTTTTAACCAGTATTTTCCCGTCAAATGTCCAACTACTACCAATTTTACCTTCCTTGAACATATCTCTGGTTTGTCGATATAGTTTCACACGCTGCTGGGTCAATGCATCATTGACATAAAGTTTGAATTTGTTTTTTGGATCAGAGATGAGCTTTTATGTTTTTCTTATTGGCGTAGACTAGCGCTCTGTCTCTGTAACTTAGAAATCGGATAATAATATCGCGGGGTCTGCTGTTTTTGTTTGAATTTGAATTAGGTTTGCCGATATGTGTTCTTCCTATGTGTTCTAATGTTAATGTCCGACCTGTGTTAGGAAGAATTAAATCATTTATTACATCAAGAACTAGGTTTTCTGTGTTTTCGAACTTGCCGTTTTCTTTTATTCCTGAGATTTTAAGACAGGTTCGTCGCGAGTATTGTTCCATATCATCCATACGTTGTTTTAGATGAGAAATCTCACTATTTAACAAGCTTATTTCCGTGGACAGTTTTCTCGTTATGGCGTTCCTAAAAAACTGGTGTTCCATAATCAGACTGACTGCATGTTCTAGTAAATTATGGAAATATTATCAAGCAACTCACTTAGGTTACATAGGTCTGTGCTTGATGAAAAATCACCTCTCTTCCTTTTGTTTTTGTTTTTCACCATTTTGAACAGACAGAAACAGGCTTATACTAACTAGTCAATATTGATTATAATGTTTGTAAACACAGTCTTGAGTTGTACTCACTTTTTTTATGGAAATTTTTTTTAGGATCAAAATTAACATCCTCCATACATATTCCAGACTAATAGAGTCACACGCGAGTGCATCATGCACAAGATTTATAGTTTGTAAATTTTCACAACATTACAATGATTCATGATATCGTTAATTAGACACAACAACTCTCCGAACAATCACCACCACTTAACCTGACGCCATCTTGTTACGTAATTCAAGTAAAGGAAAATGACGTTTCGCATTTGCAAGTTTAATTATTTAATGTACAAATTAGATATCTACGTTTTTAATAATTTCGGTCTCCTTTGCGTAATATCTAGTCTTAGGAATAATGGACTCATTACGGACATAATTGATGGTTCAGAATGTACTATCTAATATTGAGCAGGGTGAAATATTCCCTGTGTCTGTGGGAGTATATTCTCTTTTAGGGTGTTTACATTTTATGTGTTTATGGGCGTGTTTGTATAAGAACTATATTTTTACTTGAGAATATTTTCGGATTTGATAGCTATACTGTGCAATTTTATATGACTATTACATAATTAGGCAATGATGTTTGTATATATTAATTATTGGTTTTGTGCATACAGCGGGTTAGAATTTTTTTTATTTTCCATATTATTTGACATTCTCAATATTTCATTTTGCGATAAAATTATTTTCAAAACAGTTCCGCCTATTTTATAAGAAGAGTTTGAAGATACCAAGGGGTAATCATAATCCTCATATCGAAGAACAGACAACACAGAGGCCAAAAGAAAAAAAAACACGGAGGGACAAACAACGATCAACAAAACATACCCTAAAACTAAAGATCAATTAACACGAACCCAACTATCGTTATTGCTCTATAACTTGTCAAGTGTTCAACAGATCAGCAATAATATCGACTTGTACCCCTATCTATTAAACATTTTAATCAATAAATCAAAGAAACAAATAAAAACACATACATTTAAGAAAAGAAAATTCGAAATAAAGTATTTAAAATAAATATACAAGGTAAAAACACATGGTTTACAATTTATCACTCAAGCGTGACGACAGGAATTTACAGCATATATTTTCTGTCTACGAGTATCCTATGAAAGTTGAACCTTTGTATGGCTAATTTTGATTCCAGAATAACCAAACTCCGTTGCAATGGTATGTTGTCGTCATATTGTTCAGTAATTTAAGCTAATGTAAACACAGTTAACTAAGTCATACATTATATAATTCGAAGTGAAAACGTTGACATAAACTATTGTAAATAATTATTTTGACATCATATTATAGTATCGTGTTACTCGATCTTAATTGTATGTGTATGTATTGTAGATCGTTGTTTGTTCTTTTGCACTTTTTTCTTTTGGCCATTGTGTTGTCCGTACTTCTTCGATATACGTATTATGATTGCCCCCTTGGTATACAATACAATACAATACAATACAATAAGCTTTATTTAAAGTAGGAACAATCAAACATTACAACACAAGCTCTGATGAGCGTTTAAATCCGACATAAGAATATGCATAGCTAGCAAGAAAGTCTGAACGGACCAGGTTTTGTGCTAGAAAGTCTGAACAGAGTCTGAAGATTACTCAAAATTGCTGAAAAGTCTGAACACAGTCTGAACATTACTTAAAAGTCTGAACACAGTCTGAACATTACTTAAAAGTCTGAACAGAGTCTGAACAGATTCTGAACATTGCTGTGGACATTTTTAACAGATTTTAAAGAAATAATTACATGAAATTTGTTTCAAATGATTTATTTTTCTTAATGTAATTAATTTATGCATATAAACCCAAACTTTTATTTTATTCTGTGCATAATTTTCCAATCTTATTCTTAATGAAAACATTCATCTGAAAATATTATACTTATAACTTATGAAATACAAATGTATGTCACCTGTGAGCGATGGTTTTACCTGTACATATAGGTAATTAGTCATTTCATGTTGGATATTTGAACCACAGGTGATACTGTGGAGATGGGTACTATTTATAAATTTGTCATTTTCTTCATTTCAATTTTTCTTTATTTATACCTGTATATGTTTTTTTTTTTAAATATACACAACAAGTCACAAGACAAAAAGTCACAATCTATATTTTTTACCCTGGCGGACAAAAAGTCACAGGGCAAAAAGTCACAGGACAAAAAGTCACAACTTATATTTTTGCTTAACATATATGTAGGTAGGACAAAAAGTCACAATATATATACATATATATATATATATATATATATATATATATATATACATTGATTCATGTACCGTATCTAGGTAGGACAAAACGTCACATTATGTATACACCTAGATTCATGTACGGTATGTAGGTAGGCCAGAAAGCCACAATATGTAATACACTGATACATGTATGCATAATTGGGTAATATTTCCAAATATCCATGACATTCTGAGTTCAGATGTGTTTTTCATGAATATGTAGCAATGTACACATTGTGTCGTATGTTGATGTCTTATTTTCATGTTTGTATCATTGTGAACAATTCCTGTCATCCATATTTGCTCATAGTAAGAGGTATTTTATTGTTTCTAGGTTTAAGATTACAACTGAACAGTTTCATTTTGCTATGCATTGTCCTTAAAACAAACGTGATATAGTATCTGGTTAGTTTTGCTGTTAATTAAGTATGAATATAATTTGAAAGCAAATTGTTGTCCTATACGTTTTGTCAAAATGCAAAATTTAAATTGTGACTTTTTGTCCTGTCACTTTTCGTCCGTGACTTTTTGTCTTCGACATTTTGTCCTGTGACTTTCTGTCCTACAATCCTATCAAGCATATCCTGTGATAATTTGAATTCAAAGAATAGCCTTTTTAATAGTGAGGATGCGATTTCACAGTAAAACATATGGAGGATCACTTGAACTTTATGATCGCAATACCTGTATACAAATATATAATAAAAAATTATGCAATAAAACAGTTCAAGTATAAATGTCACAATACACATTTAACATCTATGTGGGAAAATAAAAGTGACTTTTCAAAATTATTGTTAGCACAGGCAAGGACGTTTATATACGTCCTTGGCACAGGCACTCGTGTCACGGAATTACCGCCCCCTTTATGAGTACTTATTTATTTTCAATACAATTTATATTTTATTTCATCTCTTTTCCCTGAATTTTTTTGTGGATAATAAGAGGGTAAATACTTATTAACAGATTTAAAAAAAATGTTTGGTCTTTTTAATGATTGATAACTGACCCAAGTTAGGCTAAATAAATGAAAAGTGACTTAATGTGTAAATTAAATTTCATTAAAAACATACATGGATTCTATAAATTTTAATTTCTTATCTAATTATTATCTTAGGTTGTTATTTTCATTGAATGGCACCTCAAAATAGATGGCTACACAGTGTGGGGGCTCTTCCTGTATAATCAGTAATTGTATTGTCCAAATATTCAGCCGGGAAGCCAGTGACACAGGAGAGTTCACTTGACGTTTTTTGTCACGTGATTTTCTATGTAAATATTGACGCGATGGACGTCTGAGGACGGCCTCAGAAATTTGTTGCTTTATAGCTTCGATTATGGTTATTTGTAATATTTTGTTGAAAGGATCATTTCTACGAACATTCGGGAACGTAAATGTTTAAATTTTGCATCGGTATTCTCACTTTCAAACAAATAATGACTCTCATAAAAGGAACCTTCAAGATTTCTCGTCCCTGTTTGACAACAGAAAACATCTTTTGTTTAATTTATTATTTAATATGCCGGTAAATTTCTTACTTTTAATACACAATTGACTATCGTTGGTGACATATATCCAAAAAGTTGCAATGTTTATCATCGGGGACACGATTGTGTCAGTTATAATCACACCTTCCGAGATGAAAATTGCTACGAGGCGGCGTAAATGAATGGCTTTTAGGGTACTCTCGGGATTTACCTTTTCAGTTTACTAACATTACTGTAGTTTTAAGAACTCGAACAGATATTTTTCAAGGCCGAGATGTAAATAAATATTTATTAAACAAATATGGACAGAATGTACACAGATTGTGTTAAGAAAGTTTGCGGATAAGGTCAGAATTAAATGAAAATTGCTTCCAAAGTGTTTTTGTCAAAATCATATTAATAAATTTTGTTTAAAAAAATGTTTCATTCATGCCTGCCGCCTGGTGGAAAAGCAAGTTGGGAAAGTATAAAATGGATAAGTTGGAGAGAAAGTAAAAATTAACAAACTTGAGTGAAGATTAGTTTTGTGGTCAAAATCATATTAATAAATTTTGTTTAAAAAAACTTTTTTAAACCAAAAAATTAAAAACAAAATTGCTTCAATAGTGTTGTTGCTTAAAATAAACTTGAGAGTTGTTGGCAAAATCATATTAATAAATTTTGTTAATAAAAAAAACGTTTATTCATTCCTGGTGGGAAAGTACAAAATGGATAAGTTGGAAAGAATTTGCTCAGACTGGGCAAGAACAAGTTTGTGATAAAGTAAAAATTAACAACCTTGAGTGAAATTGTAAAACAACATACTATTAAAAAAAACAACCAGCTGCAAATTACAAAAATTCAGTTATTATATCTCTGATTTCACCTATTTCTGTTCACATAATCTTGTGACTGATATATCCAAGTTTGGTTAAATATTGAATCCCATGTTTTCTTCAATCTTCTTTCCTAATTTGAAGAAAAATCACATAACATTGCAGATCCATTTAATTTCAGTTATTCCTTTTGACACAGCAGCTTGCATTATAAGGGACCTCAAGGGCATCTTTTTTCGTAAGATTAGATAAATTTGGAATCATATCTCTTCTTTGCAAATTAAAAAAATCTGTTCAGACATTTGCAAAGTTACTTTGGTTTTTTTCAGTGGTTATCATGATATCCCATGGGGCTTCCAATCACTCTTATTAAAATTAGAATTTTTTTTACAGCAGATACCATGAGCTGGTTGACAGCACCCAGATGACAAATGATCTGAGGCTGTTTTAGATAGGTGCATTAAAATAGGGAGGAATTGCTTACTCTTCTGGACCACCCGAGTGATTTTTTGTGTTATATCGGTTAGTTGTTGTTGGTTTGTTTCTGTGGTTTGGTTTGTATTTTGTCCTCGGCTATTGTTTATTAATAAACCCTTCGGTTGTAAACGTTTATTTGTTCCTCATAACAAAAGTTACAATGGTACCTTTCTATTAGGTTGTATCATGAAAAAGACTCCTTTAGGAACAAATATTACAATAAAAGTTCCAGTGGACATAATATTCCATAATATGGCTACTTTTGGATCTTATATTATGGTGGAACTTATATTCCGTCATATGAGTTTTCTTTTTCCTTTTGCCCGAGAACGCATATTTTTTCAGAAATAGTAATCAGAGTCCCTGTTGATGGATACACATGGGGTCATGCCACAATGTCTACAGGTAAATTTGGGCTAATTAGACATTATTTTCCCAAAATGTCTGCTCCCTTATTAAAAGTTATTCCCAAAATGTCTACAGGTAATTTTCTTATGTTACTCAAAATATTTCATGAGTTGCTGTATTAAGTACCATGATATAACTGTACAATATGATAAACAATACAATTTCCTTATATTGTTGGTAGTCTTATGAAATATTTCATGAGTTGCTGCATTAATTACCATGATATAGCTGTGCAAAATGATGAAAAGTACAATTTTCTTATATTACTTAAAATATGTCATGAACTGCTGTATTAAGTAGCATGATATAGCTGTGCAATGATGAAAATACACCAAATAGGCAGTACAATAGTACAATGAAAATAAAACATCACTTGGTTACTTCAGTTTTATTACAAATATTTCTTATTCATATAACTTTACATGTAAAATTCAATTCAGAATTTATCGTATAAACATATAATTTTATATGGAAATGTTATAAACAAAATCAGAATAAGAAAAGTTGGTAGTACTATCCTGTCCTTATTAAAATATTTAAAACTTGACTTAAGATTTGCTATAAACTCAAAAACAAATTTAAAACATTTCTTGTACACTAACCTTACATCTAATTAAAATAAACTGTGATTCCTATCTTTACATGATGATAAAATTAATAAGGATTTTGGAAATAAATTAAGAACATATAGATTATTTAAGAATAACATAAGTCTAGTACCCTATGTATCTAGAAAAAAATGATGAACAAAGAATTTTAATCTCAAAATTAAGAATAAGTAATCATAATTTAGAAATAGAAAGAGGAGGGCTTCAGGCAAAAGAAAACAAATTGTAAATTATGTTTCAAGGAAGTTGAAAATGAAATTCACTTATTAAAATGTGAAACACTTCAAAATGTGAGAACACCATTTATTCATCTTATAAATAATAATAATTATAACTTTAAACATTTAGATATTACTTATTAGAGAACAATTTATATGGTTAATGCCCAATGAAGACAATTTCATCATAAATCAACTTTCAGATATGATACTAAAGTTACATTCATCTAGAAATGATATAATTCAAAATTAATAATAGTCATAGTTTATGTTATACAGTATTAATAATAATAATTATATACTGTATCTGAGGTAGATATACAACTGTGGATGATACACTGTTTCTTAATCTATTACACTATACTTGTCAAAATTATTGATTACAAAATTGTATATTTACATGTAATAGTACTAGTATGTCTTGTATGTTAAATCCAATCAATCATAATCATACCAATTAATGTAAATATTGTAATTTTCATGTACAATGTAATCATACTGCCTGTCATGGGCATCTTTAATTGACAAATAAACATATACTATTCTATTCATATATAATACAATTAAAATCTGTTAAGACATTTTGGGAAAAACCTAATATTCTGCAGTAGACATTTTGGGGGAAAACAACAGTAGACATTTTGGGCACGGACTGATACACAGATATGAGGTTGTATTACTTTACAACTTCATAGTCATAGGTGAGAGGATACTAAAATATCATTCTATTAACATTTAGACAGCATATGAAAACAATCCTGTGGTAATTTGATTATTTAATTGTGAAACATTTGATACAATATTTCAAGGCAGCATTATAAAGCGTAAACTTTCAAATAGAGACTACAAAATGGATAAAATAAGGGGTCACGTTGGACATCTCACATGGGTGTATGGTTTAAATTATGTTTATATCTTGGAATTTTTCCAACCTTCACATCTAAAATACTGGAATTGAAACGAATAAAATATTAAAATACATGAGAACAACCTACAAGTGTCATACTTGCAGATATAAGCCTGAAACAAACAGAAATCTCGACATTTTTTCCTTTGAAAATACACTGAAATGGTGACTGCCTTCGGAGGTCAAAATATAGTTTGTCGTTAAGAATGCTTGGATTTGATGTTTTGAATGGGATTCCTTACTAATTATAGAGTTTATTTTTACCATCTTTGATGTGATTGGCCAAGGGGGATGCGATTGTGTCAGTTAAATATAGAGAGTTTTTTTTCACCGCCATATATTTAGGCGATGAGATGCTTGAAAGAGGTCACTGGGAAAATACCAATTTTCACGGTTTTTCTTCACGGAAAAGCTGTCAAAAATGATCAATCATTTGTCTGCAATGATCAACTTGTGATAAAAAAAAAAAACAAAAAACAGGCATTACGGTTATTTCATCGTTTTCCAACAGGATTTTCTGAGGTACCCTATCGCGGATGATTTTGTTTACGTAGTTATGAAGCGCCACCTATGCATTGAAGCGAGGTTATCTGCCCCTAGCGCGGCACAATTGACATTTAATGGATTGATTGATCGATTCGGTCTATGGCTTCCCGGCTGATTGTTACTTGTATTTTACACGAGAACTAATTAGTACATATACTGTATGTGATTTTCATAAGAATGTTGTAGTATTGTTGCGTAGCTAAATGAAATTAAGTTTCATGAACTTAAGAATTAGGATACATTTTGCAGATGTGTATTGCAGAGACGTTTGTTTATTGTGCAAAAAACTAAACCATAATCGTGTTTTTATATAAAAAAAAGCCTAATATGTATTCGGACAATTAATTATGATTCTTTAGATAACAACACAATTTCATTAAAACTCTATATCAGAACAGAAAAAAACGAATCATTATCGTAGGGTTCAATTTTTTTAGGGGGAAATAACAATACTTGTACATTTTTTATACAAGTATTGTTCACAATACTTGTATACTAGTATTTCGATCATAAAGTTCAAGAAATCCCATATTGGTAAAACAAATTACACAGTTGGATAAATTCACGTTTAATTAAAGTAATTTATTGACATGTTGTTTTCACTTCAACATCCATTTATAAACTGAATCGTAAACATCCTGTTATCGATAATATACCTGCTATGTGCGTGTCGTGTGCAAAGCGTCACGCCTCCTCTGGTTTTATATCATACTTCATGAAAATAAATTAGGATATTATAAGCCCAGATATTTTTTTTTATCATAGTTTATCGAAATAACCAAAAACAATAAGCATACAGACTCACAATTAAAAAATACTCTTCAAAATTATGATAATTATAAATTTATAAATAAATATTATTAAAAACTTTTGAATTTAGATTTTCAGAAAATTGCTTAATTGCATGAGTGAGTACCATATCATATTTCAAATTCATACATTTTAGAAAGATTGTTTATTTAAAATATTACATTTTCATTTAATATATGAATTTTGACAAAAGTTTAATTATTATTTTTTTGAAGTTGTTAAATTTCAACAGATTTATTCATACATTTTTAGATTGTGTCCTATTTATTTTTGTTATTATTATTATAAATTTCACTTTTGAGACCTTATACAAAAGTTTATTTGTTCCCCCTCAAGTTGTTTGGCATGGTTTGTAGTGTTTCACTTTCCTCACTGTTTCATCATTATTGGGCATAATCTGTATTGTTTTAACAGTCTTATTCTTATATTTTTAGATTGTTTTTTTTAGTTTAGTTTAGTTTCTTATATAATAAATTTCACTTTTCAGACCTGCACTACTATGTGAAATATTACATGTTATATTTAATCAAAATGTGATGAAAATTAAGTAAAATATATTTAGTTAAGAAGAAAAATTGAAATGGTAAATTTAATGAGAAATGAAATAACGTATGCTTTTTGGTAATTAAAAAAAACATATATATGTATAAATGAAGAAATATTGAAATGAAAAAAATGACAAATTTATGAATAGGACCCATCTCCACAGTATCACCAGTGGTTTCAATATCCATCATGAAGTGATTAATTACCTATATGTACAGGTAAAACCATCACTAACAGGTGTCTTACCTTTGTATTTCATAAGTTATAAGTATAATATTTTCAGATGAATGTTTTCATTGAGAATAAGATTGAAAATTATGCACAGAATAAAATAAAAGGTTAGGGTTTATATGTATAAATTAATTACATGAAGCAAAATAAATCATTTGAAACAAATGTCATGTAATTATTTTTTTAAATCTGTCAAAAATTTTCACATACTTTAAACATATTTTATTGTTCAAAATAAATGGATTAGACACAAGCTTTTCGACCTAGAATGTCTTCTCCAATTAATCGTAAAATTTTCACAGTAATGTTCAGAATCTGTTCAGACTCTGTTCAGCTTTTGAGTAATGTTCAGACTCTGTTCAGACTTTTCAGCTATTTTAATTAATGTTCAGACTCTGTTCAGACTTTTAAGTAATTTTCAGACTCTGTTCTGATTTTCTAGCACAAAAACTGGTCCGTTCAGACTTTCTTGACTTTGTAGTGATTATTGGTTTTGTACATAAAGCGGGTAATATTTTTTTTTGTTTTCCATATCATTTGACATTCTCAATATTTCATTTTCCGATAAAATTATTTTCAAAATAGTTCCGCCTATTGCATAAGAAGAGTTTGAAGATACCAAGGGGTAATGATAATCCTCATATCGAAGAAAAAAAGATAACACAAAGGCCAAAAGAAAAACAAGTACAAAGGTACAAACAACAATCAACAAAACATACCCTAAAGCTAAAGATCAAGTAACACGAACCCCACTAAAAACCGTTATCGTTATTGCTCTAGAACTTGTCAAGTGTTCAACAGATCAGCAATAATATCGCCTTGGTTGATCATTACTGGTCATGGTTTGCATTGTTTCACTTTATTATTCCCTGATTGATCATTACTGGGCATGGTTTGTATTGTTTCACGTCACACTTCAATGGTTCTTTACTACTGGGCCTGGTTTGTATTGTTTCACTTCATGATTCACTGGTTCATCATTACTTGGCATGGTCGGTATTGCTTCACTTGATGCTTCTCGGATTAGCTGATACTGGGCATGGTTTGTATTGTTTCACTTCAAGCCTCACTGGTTCATTCTTACTGGGCATTGTTTGTATTATTTCGCATCCCTTACTGGTTCATCATTACTGGGTATGGTTTGTATTGTTTCACTTTCCTCACTGTTTCATCATTATTGGGCACAATCTGTATTGTTTTAACAGTCTTATTCTTATATTTTTAGATTGCTTTTTTTAGCTTAGTTTTGTTTCTTATATAATAAATTTCACTTTTCAGACCTGCACTACTATGTGAAATATTACATGTATATTTAGTCAAAATGTAAAGAAAATGAAGTAAAATATATTTAGTTAAGATTGAAAATTGAAATGGTAAATTTAATGAGAAATGAAATAACGTCTGTTTTTTTGTAATTAAAAAAAAACCATATACATGTATAAATGAAGAAATATTGAAATGAAGAAAATGACAAATTTATAAATAGTACCCATCTCCACAGTATCACCTGTGGTTCCAATATCCAACATGAAGTGACTAATTACCTATATGTACAGGTAAAACCATCGCTCACAGGTGACTTACCTTTGTATTTCATAAGTTATAAGTATAATATTTTCAGATGAATGTTTTCATTGAGATTAAGATTGGAAAATCATGCACAGAATAAAATAAAAGGTTAGGGTTTATATGTATAAATTAATTACATGAAGCAAAATAAATCATTTGAAACAAATTTCATGCAATTATTTTTTTAAATCAGTCAAATATGTTCACATACTTTAAACATATTTTATTGTTCAAAACAAATGGATTAGACACAATATTTTTAACTTAGATGTCTTCTCCAATTAATCGTAAAATTTTCACAGTAATGTTCAGAATCTGTTCAGACTCTGTTCAGACTTTTGAGTAATGTTCAGACTCTGTTCAGACATTTAAGTAATGTTCAGACAGACTGTTTTCAGACTTTTCAGAAATTTTGAGTAATGTTCAGACTCTGTTCAAACTTTTGAGTAATGTTCAGACTCTGTTCAGACTCTATTCAGACATTTAAGTAATGTTCAGACTCTGTTCTGAATTTTCAGCAATTTTGATTAATGTTCAGACTCTGTTCAGACTTTTAAGTAATTTTCAGACTCTGTTCAGACTCTGTTCAGACTTTTAAGTAATGTTCAGACTCTGTTCAGACTTTGTTCAGACTTTTTAGCAATTTGAATAATTTTCAGACTCTGTTCAGACTTTCTAGCACAAAAACTTGTCCGTTCAGACTTTGTTGACTTTGTAGTGATTATTGGTTTTGTACATAAAGCGGGTAAGATTTTTTTTTTATTTTCCATATTATTTGTCATTCTCAATATTTCATTTTCCGATAAATTATTTTCAAAATAGTTCCGCCTATATCATAAGAAGAGTTGGAAGATACCAAAGGGTAATGATAATCCTCATATCGAAGAAGAAAAGACAACACAAAGGCCAAAAGAAAAAAAGTACAAAGGTACAAACAACAATCTACAAAACATACCCTAAAGCTAAAGATCAAGTAACACGAACCCCACTAAAAACCGTTATCGTTATTGCTCTTTAACTTGTCAAGTGTTCAACAGATCAGCAATAATATCGCCTTGGTTGATCATTACTGGTCATGGTTTGCATTGTTTCACTTTATTCTTCCCTGGTTGATCATTACTGGGCATGGTTTGTATTGTTTCACGTCACACTTCAATGGTTCTTTACTACTGTGCCTGGTTTGTATTGTTTCACTTCATGATTCACTGGTTCATCATTACTTGGCATGGTCGGTATTGCTTCACTTGATGCTTCTCGGATTCGTTGATACTGGGCATGGTTTGTATTGTTTCACTTCAAGCCTCACTGGTTCATTCTTACTGGGCATTGTTTGTATTATTTCGCATCCCTTACTGGTTCATCATTACTGGGCATGGTTTGTATTGTTTCACTTTCCTCACAGTTTCATCATTATTGGGCATAATCTGTATTGTTTTAACAGTCTTATTCTTATATTTTTAGATTGTTTTTTTTAGCTTAGTTTAGTTTCTTATATAATAAATTTCACTTTTCAGACCTGCACTACTATGTGAAATATTACATGTTATATTTAATCAAAATGTAATGAAAATGAAGTAAAATATATTTAGTTAAGAAGAAAAATTGAAATGGTAAATTTAATGAGAAATGAAATAACGTATGTTTTTTGTTAATTTAAAAAAAAAACATATACATGTATAAATGAAGAAATATTGAAATGAAGAAAATGACAAATTTATAAATAGTACCCATCTCCACAGTATCACCTGTGGTTCCAATATCCAACATGAAGTGACTAATTACCTATATGTACAGGTAAAACCATCGCTCACAGGTGATTTACCTTTGTATTTCATAAGTTATAAGTATACTATTTTCAGATGAATGTTTTCATTGAGAATAGGATTGGAAAATTATGCACAGAATAAAATAAAAGGTTAGGGTTTATATGTATAAATTAATTACATGAAGCAAAATAAATCATTTGAAACAAATTTCATGTAATTATTTTTTTTAATCTGTCATAAATGTTCACATACTTTAAACATAGTTTATTGTTCAAAACAAATGGATTAGACACCAGCTTTTCAACTTAGAATGTCTTCTCCAATTAATCGTAAAATCTTCACAGTAATGTTCAGAATCTGTTCACACTCTGTTCAGACTTTTGAGTAATGTTCAGACTCTGTTCAGACTCTGTTCAGACATTTAAGTAATGTTCAGAATCTGTTCTGAATGTTCAGCAATTTTGATTAATGTTCAGACTCTGTTCAGACTTTTAAGTAATTTTCAGACTCTGTTCAGACTTTTAAGTAATGTCCATACTCTGTTCAGACTCCGTTCAGACTTTGTTGACTTTGTAGTGATTATTGGTTTTGTACATAAAGCGGGTAATATTTTTTATTTATTTTCCATATTATTTGACATTCTCAATATTTCATTTTCCGATAAAATTATTTTCAAAATAGTTCCGCCTATATCATAAGAAGAGTTTGAAGATACCAAAGGGTAATGATAATCCTCATATCGTAGAAGAAAAGACAACACAAAGGCCAAAAGAAAAAAAGTACAAAGGTACAAACAACAATCTACAAAACATACCCTAAA
>MJUT01025698.1:79632-159153 GCA_002080005.1 Gigantidas platifrons
TTTTAGCTTAGTTTAGTTTCTTATATAATAAATTTCACTTTTCAGACCTGCACTACTATGTGAAATATTACATGTTATATTTAATCAAAATGTAATGAAAATGAAGTAAAATATATTTAGTTAAGAAGAAAAATTGAAATGGTAAATTTAATGAGAAATGAAATAACGTATGTTTTTTGGTAATTTAAAAAAAAACATATACATGTATAAATGAAGAAATATTGAAATGAAGAAAATGTCAAATTTATAAATATTACACATCTCCACAGTATCACCTGTGGTTCCAATATCCAACATGAAGTGACTAATTACCTATATGTACAGGTAAAACCATCGCTCACAGGTGATTTACCTTTGTATTTCATAAGTTATAAGTATACTATTTTCAGATGAATGTTTTCATTGAGAATAGGATTGGAAAATTATGCACAGAATAAAATAAAAGGTTAGGGTTTATATGTATAAATTAATTACATGAAGCAAAATAAATCATTTGAAACAAATTTCATGTAATTATTTTTTTTAATCTGTCAAAAATGTTCACATACTTTAAACATAGTTTATTGTTCAAAACAAATGGATTAGACACCAGCTTTTCAACTTAGAATGTCTTCTCCAATTAATCGTACAATTTTCACAGTAATGTTCAGAATCTATTCACACTCTGTTCAGACTTTTGAGTAATGTTCAGACTCTGTTCAGACATTTAAGTAATGTTCAGACTCTGTTCAGACTTTTCAGCAATTTTGAGTAATGTCCAGACTCTGTTCTAACTTTTGAGTAATGTTCAGACTCTGTTCAAACTTTTGAGTAATGTTCAGACTCTGTTCAGACTCTGTTCAGACATGTAAGTAATGTTCAGAATCTGTTCTGAATTTTCAGCAATTTTGATTAATGTTCAGACTCTGTTCAGACTTTTAAGTAATTTTCAGACTCTGTTCAGACTTTTAAGTAATGTTCATACTCTGTTCAGACTCCGTTCAGACTTTGTTGACTTTGTAGTGATTATTGGTTTTGTACATAAAGCGGGTAATATTTTTTTTTTATTTTCCATATTATTTGACATTCTCAATATTTCATTTTCCGATAAAATTATTTTCAAAATAGTTCCGCCTATATCATAAGAAGAGTTTGAAGATACCAAAGGGTAATGATAATCCTCATATCGTAGAAGAAAAGACAACACAAAGGCCAAAAGAAAAAAAGTACAAAGGTACAAACAACAATCTACAAAACATACCCTAAAGCTAAAGATCAAGTAACACGAACATCACTAAAAACCGTTATCGTTATTGCTCTAGAACTTGTCAAGTGTTCAACAGATCAGCAATAATATCACCTTGGTTGATCATTACTGGTCATGGTTTGCATTGTTTCACTTTATTCTTCCCAGGTTGATCATTACTGGGCATGGTGTGTATTGTTTCACGTCACACTTCAATGGTTCTTTACTACTGGGCCTGGTTTGTATTGTTTCACTTCATGATTCACTGGTTCATCATTACTTGGCATGGTCGGTATTGCTTCACTTGATGCTTCTCGGATTCGTTGATACCTGGCATGGTTTTTATTGTTTCACTTCAAGCCTCACTGGTTCATTCTTACTGGGCATTGTTTGTATTATTTCGCATCCCTTACTGGTTCATAATTACTGGGCATGGTTTGTATTGTTTCACTTTCCTCACTGTTTCATCATTATTGGGCATAATCTGTATTGTTTTAACAGTCTTATTCTTATATTTTTAGATTGTTTATTTTAGCTTAGTTTAGTTTCTTATATAATAAATTTCACTTTTCACACCTGCACTACTATGTGAAATATTACATGTTATATTTAATCAAAATGTAATGAAAATGAAGTAAAATATATTTAGTTAAGAAGAAAAATTGAAATGGTAAATTTAATGAGAAATTAAATACGTATGTTTTTTGGTAATTTAAAAAAAAAACATATACATGTATAAATGAAGATATATTGAAATGAAGAAAATGAAAAATTTATAAATATTACCCATCTCCACAGTATCACCTGTGGTTCCAATATCCAACATGAAGTGACTAATTACCTATATGTACAGGTAAACCCATCGCTCACAGGTGACTTACCTTTGTATTTCATAAGTTATAAGTATACTATTTTCAGATGAATGTTTTCATTGAGAATAAGATTGGAAAATTATGCACAGAATAAAATAAAAGGTTAGGGTTTATATGTATAAATTAATTACATTTAGCAAAATAATTCATTTGAAACAAATGTACTGTAATTATTTTTTTAAATCTGTCAAAAATGTTCACATACTTTAAACATATTTTATTTTTCAAAACAAATGGATTAGACACAAGCTTTTCAACTTAGAATGTCTTCTCCAATTAATCGTAAAATTTTCACAGTAATGTTCCGAATCTGTTCAGATTCTGTTCAGACTTTTGAGTAATGTTCAGACTCTGTTCAGACATTTAAGTAATGTTCAGACTCTGTTCAGACTTTTCAGCAATTTTGAGTAATGTTCAGACTCTGTTCAAACTTTTGAGTAATGTTAAGACTCTGTTCAGACTCTGTTCAGACATTTAAGTAATGTTCAGACTCTGTTCTGAATTTTCAGCAATTTTGATTAATGTTCAAACTCTGTTCAGACTTTTAAGTAATTTTCAGACACTGTTCAGACTTTTAAGTAATGTTCAGACTCTGTTCAGACTCTGTTCAGACTTTGTAGCAATTTTGAGTAATTTTCAGACTCTGTTCAGACTTTCTAGCACAAAAACTGGTCCGTTCAGACTTTGTTGACTTTGTTGTGATTATTGGTTTTGTACATAAAGCGGGTAAGATTTTTTTTTATTTTCCATACTATTTGACATTCTCAATATTTCATTTTCCGATAAAATTATTTTCAAAATAGTTCTGCCTATTCCATTAGAAGAGTTTGAAGATACCAAGGGGTAATGATAATCC
Source organism: Gigantidas platifrons (assembly GCA_002080005.1). Classification (NCBI taxonomy): domain Eukaryota; kingdom Metazoa; phylum Mollusca; class Bivalvia; order Mytilida; family Modiolidae; genus Gigantidas; species Gigantidas platifrons. The sequence continues at coordinate 82,586 of MJUT01025698.1, forward strand.
TCATATCGAAGAAGACAAGACAACACAAAGGCCAAAAGAAAAAAAAGTACAAAGGTACAAACAACAATCTACAAAACATACCCTAAAGCTAAAGATCAAGTAACACGAACCCCACTAAAAACCGTTATCGTTATTGCTCTAGAACTTGTCAAGTGTTCAACAGATCAGCAATAATATCACCTTGGTTGATCATTACTGGTCATGGTTTGCATTGTTTCATTTTATTCTTCCCTGGTTGATCATTACTGGGCATGGTTTGTATTGTTTTACGTCACACTGCAATGGTTATTTACTACTGGGCCTGGTTTGTATTGTTTCACTTCATGATTCACTGGTTCATCATTACTTGGCATGGTCGGTATTGCTTCACTTGATGCTTCTCGGATTCGTTGTTACTGGGAATGGTTTGTATTGTTTCACTTTCCTCATTGTTTCATCATTATTGGGCATAATCTGCATTGTTTTATTTCAAGCTTCACTGGTTCCTCCTTGTTGGGCATTGTTTGTATCGTTTCATTCCCCTCACTGGCTCATCATTACTCATCGTCGGTAACCACGGTTGATTCTCTCCATCACACGTGGGTCAAATCGCTTGTAAACATTCGTACTCATGAATAATTCATTCGTCTTCGCATTACAAACTTCTAATGATATTCAACCAATCAAATCGTTCCTTTCTTAATGAGTTTGGTTAAATGTTAAAAATGTCGGACATGTTGCAAAAATTTGGAATGAAAGAATTGAGGGATTTTCAAAAAGAATATGTGCACAATTTGCTTGAGGGAAAGGATGTTTATTTGTCAGTGAAAACCGGTGGCGGCAAACATCTTTGTTATCAAGCCTTTCACGTGTTTTGGACAGAGAAGCATGGTAAAAATGGCAACGTTCTGGTGATATCTCCGTTGATATCGATAATGAAATAACAGTGCAACTACTTGAATTCTTGTGTGTTTAAGGCAACATACATAGGACGTGACCCTAGCGAAGACGATTCCATACTAGAAGAAGGCTTCCAGTTCTTGTTTACATCGCCTGAATCCATATTAGCAGTGCCAAAATGGCGTGAAATGGTGTCAAACGCAAAGAATTTCAGCTTCTTGTTGTAGGTGAGGCTCACACAGTTCTTAGATGGTAATTGTATTTCTTATAAAGCTATAATGCCAGATAATCAATATTGAATGTTACAATCGTATTATAGGATTGGGGGAGGCTCTAATGTCCTTGTGCAGGAATGCAGGAATTAATGTAGATTATAATATTTTATTGTCCAATCATGGGCCCAGGCCACAGTGGGCATAAATACAAAGCAACGTATACTTGATATTCATGATGAATTAAAAAAAAAACATTACACACATGCTCTGTATCTGTCAGATGTTCAACTAGTGAGCTTTTCACGCTACTCAGTCTTAAAATTGATCATAGAGATTTGTACAAATGTATGTAATTGACATGCACAATGTATAGTCTCCTGCTTTATTCACACATTTAAAGTCAGTAATTTATTTGTGACTACCCCACCCCCGTTTTTATTGTCATTCATTGTTCAACTTCGTGTAACATTGTGCTATGGCGATACATTTTAATACACTTAAATGGATGGATTTGAGCTAAGAAGTGATGCAGTCTAACTCGTGGAGCACTTAAACGTTTAGATAGTCACCAGACATTTGTAATCTGAATCAGACATGTGGTAATCGTAATTTGTAATCGTAATCAGTTGTAATCGACTACAGTTTTCATGTAATCGAATGTAATCTGTAATCGGACATTTTTTAGATTACATGTAATCGTAATGTAATCGATTACATTCATTTTGACCCTGTACTCATGGTTACTTTTTATTATTAAAATGTACCTGTGTAATAAACTAGGATTCAGATTCTGAATCCTAGTTCATTACAAAGGTACATTTTTATAATAAAAAATGATAATTTTTGTATTGTTCAAAAGACTAGGTAAACAACTGTTTTTGGGATACCAGCTCGCATGGACAGTACAGAAAGCATGGATCCTCCAATTGCAGTACAAATTTATTTTGTTTCTTTTCAGGGGAGAAAGTGATTCAAAATATGATTAGCCATTTCGTGCATGGCATGGAAGGCCTGGGGAAATAAGATCACTATTTCAGTGCCTCATACTGCTGATACCTGCAACTGCCAATACAGCAGCCAGGGTAGCATTAAGAAAAAAAAATGCTATGCAAGACTTTCATGAGATAATTGACAATCCCGACCGAAGAAATATAAACCTCTTTGTAAGGATATTTAAAAGCAGTGTGTCTTTGGGTGAATTGTTTTATTTCCTTATCAATGTATTAAATGAAAAACAGGAGAATTGCGAACGTTATTTAATATTTTGCCAGTCAATCAAGTCATGTAGTGACATATTTACAGCTTTCCGCTTAGAAGGTGTTAATACCAATTTAATTGAAATGTTTCATTCAAAAACTTTAGAAACTGAGAACGAAAAAATCAAAATGAACATGCAAGACTCTGATGGCCAGATGATAATTGTAATTGCTACAAGTGCAGCAGGTATGGGCGTCAATTACAAAGGTGTGAACAATGTGATCCATTTTGGCCCAACAAGAGACATGGACTCATTTGTTCAGCAATTAGACAGGGCTGGTAGAGAAAGTTTGTGATATGGCTCTTGACCTTGACCTCAATTTCACAGTCCAGTAATTAAGTGTGTTGCATTGTATCCAGGCCTTTTGTTTACTCTTCTTTCTATATTTTTTTTCAAGCGAAGACATGCGAGACATCTTTTAGGCTGTAACACTTGTATTTAATTATATCCTCCGCAAAGAAAGTTTTGGGGGTATTATGGGAATTACCCTGTCTGTCCGTCTGTCGTCTGCCCATCATTCTTGTAAGTGCAACACCTCCTACATGTATGTGGTTTGTTGGATTTCATTGATTTGATTTGATTTTTGGTGCTTTACACAACCTTGAACAATATTTCAGCTACATCATGGCAACCAGTTTTAGTGGTGGAAGAAGCCGGAGTACCCAGAGAGAACCACCGACCATGGGCAACCATCTGGTAAAGTGTATCACTTGTGGCTGCGGGTCGAGTGCACCCTTTTTGTAATTTGCAAAGCCGGGCGCGAACCCACGCCGTATTGGTGATAGGCTTGAATGAGTTGTTAGAACCAGCGACCTAACTCATTGAGCCAACAGGGCCCCTCTGGATTTCATTGAAACTTTAACCAAAGGTAGTTCACCATATGAAGATGTGCATGAAGGAAAACAATATACGGTCCAGCATAATCAATGCGATATAATTTAGCTTGAGGATATTTGTTCATGTTCTATGTTGGTGAAATCGTTATCATATATGCTTCTATATTGTTTGTTGGATTTCAATGAAACTTTAACCAATGATAGTACACCCTATGAAGATGTGCATGAATGAAAATATTGACGGTCTTGCATAATCAAGGGAAGATAATCAGACTTTAAAATATTGTCATGCTGTTTTATGTTGTGGACATCGTGGAGAAAATGGGGTGCCAGGGGTATTATTTTGTGGCCTGGTCACAGCAGTTCCATTTTTATCTGTATTTTGTTCATACTATCACAAAAATCCAAGTTACAGAGATGAAGGGTCCAACAAGGAGGACAAATTTATATGACAATCTTGTACATGTAGATCAAATTACATGTCAATCTTCAAGTCACCATCCCTCGATATCCATAAAACTTACATAGTCCTATATTTAATGGTATAATGAGATTTTAAAACACAGAGTTTCCAGGTCACTAGAGATTATAAAAAAAAATGCAAAGGAGCCATTCAGAAGACCATTATCCAAGCAACGGAAAGGCCCATGAAGATACAATAAAGCATGCAATACAACACTTGAAAGTAAAAACCTCATCAAACCAGGAGTGCACCTGACCAGTTATGTACAAATGTAGTTATCCCCTCGCCAACAAAGTTGCGAAGGGGTATTGAAATGCTACTGTCCATCCATCCGTAACATTCTTGTGAACACTCTTAGACACAGCAATGGATTTTGACCAAACTTGATAGTTAGTCGAAGCCTATTGATTTCTAGGTCAAGGTCACAATAGGACTTCAAGATTTTGGAGGTCAGATTACCAAGTGAACACTACACTCAACAACATTTAACAGCTTTTGACCAAACTTGGTACAGAGTTAGTGCTTATCAAGATCTAGAATGTTATTGATTTTCAAGATCACAGGTCAAAGTTCGACTTGACATTTTTCCGGGCAGGTTTCCGGAAGGGGGGTGTTGATTTTTAGCACAGTGGAAGCAAGTCACCAATTTTGTGATGGAGAATAACTTGATTAATGATGACGGTAAAACTTCGGAAGTGATCAAAAAAGCTTTGTACGACAAATCCCTGGTCAAGTTTTTAGGACAGTGATAATCCTTTCTCCTTGAGTCACCATGAGTCGCATGCTGTTGAGTATCTGATCTGCTGAGAAAAGTTAATGCCATTGTACTGCTAAGTTTGAATATTGCCACTCAAGAAAGGTAAATTTACAACAGGAACATTGGAGTTGCCCCATTTGTCAGAAAATTGAAACCTGTTTTAATGGTTTTGGGAAAATTTTGCAAGAACTAAAGACGGACAATACACCAAAAGTGATGGCTAGTGCTATTGAACATCCTTGTCCAGACGAGTTCAAGTGGCAAGATTGAAGATATTCCTGTCAATAAAGGAAAATACAAGCCTTATTGAAATATTTGTTTTTATTTCATATAAGCATCACTTATGTTTTTTTTAATGATTATCCAACTATTGAAAGATTTAAAACTAGGCCAGTTCACATCTTTCACATTTCATCAATTTTTCTATATATTTTGTATTGTCAACAGCTTGTCTGCTTCGTTTCGAAACTGTTGTCCTAGTTGTAGCCATTAAGTTTTCTTTTATTGCGTCTACAACCTGGGTTGTCATGCAAATCTGTCTTGCAGATTCAAATGACTTATTTGATCCTTGGGTGTTCAACTGACTTTTAATATTGTGAACTTGTATTTCTACGCAATTGTCATTCGGAATGTTTTTGCCTATTCCACCTTTCAAATTGGCAGTCATGTTCCATATGTATTCAAAACGTTGTTGTGGGTTCAGAATAGAAATTATATAAGTCAACATTCGAAGTAACCATATGCTATCCTTTGTATGTTTGAGTGCAGTTGCATAGATCCATTCCAAGTGTGTATTTCTAACAATTTTATCTCCATTTCCCATACGGTACGAATCACATGTAGCCCTGTAGAGTAATGACATGAAAAGAAAACATTTCGCAGGATTGTGCAATGTTTTAGCCGTTTCCGAGTGAAACTGGAAATGATGTTTCTTGACTAGATGATTCCTTAACCAGCTTGTCTTTGTCTATTTCTGACCACAGAGTGCACATACATAGCCCTCATCTATCTTCATTGCATTTATATTTGATTCATCTTGATCAAATGCTGACATATCTCTTATCAGTGTCTCAATGACAGTTAAATATTTCAGATGTAATACATCCATTATGTTTTCAGCAGCTGTATATAACCATTTAATTTTTTTATCACTGTTCATAACGGAAAACACTGATACAGGGTGTGGAGTAGAAACAAGATCATCCATGTCCATCAAGTCTAGAAATAAGGACAATATAACCATCTGTCACATATTCAACAAATTCGTGATGTGATCTGCAATAGAATTTTAGAAAGTGTTCATATTATCTTCACTGTTATTAAGTTTTATCATACAACTACTTTATACATGAAGAAATGTGCATGTGAAACCTAAGTAACTGAATGACCGACTATTAGCTTTGCTATCTGAGAGTAAAAAGGAAGACGACGGACCAGCTTGAAAATATGACTGTGTCGACACATGGTATAAAATATCAAGACCTTGCATTTCATTGTTGGTGACAAAAGATTTCATACATGTACAATACACGAAAGTAAATGTAGACGGAAAACATGAAGTTGGTATGCGATAGGGCGGAAAACATATAACACGGTTAAAGTTGCCAAACAAAAAAAAATTACTTCAAAACCTTGTGTGCTATCTGGACTTACTGCCAGTACAGTATACTTGTTTTAACTGTGCAGTTTATCTGAGCGGCTCCGTGCTACTAAAATGCATGGTTCAAGTACATACATGTAAAATGAGAATTGAATGTGTTTTATGATAATGCTAGGACCCATTTATATAATAAACAGCTGCAATATATATATAATAGTTTAATAACAGGCAGACTTGGGGAGTGTGCGCTTCCACCCCCTCTCCCTAATATTACAATAGGTTTACAAGGTTGCGTTACTGGTATGTCTATTTCAGCAATACCGTCATCCTAAAGTTCCACCTCTGGTCCTTCGATGCCTTCAGTACCGCTATTTTTATTCTGACTTTCAACATAGGTGACATAGTCACTAAAAACATTCTTTTTCCCCTGTTCTTGTTGTTTTACACGTTCTGTTTTCTTCATGTGCAGACTTGAACGCGAAACTGATAATCCCATATCGTCTACAATTTTCAAGCCCTAAAATAAGACATGTAGTTGTACATGTACATAAAGTCCTGACTCAAAACCAACGATTACATGACTCAAAATCAATAATTAGCTTTAAAGCAAAATCAAATGAAACTTTAAGACTGTTAGGATAAATACAATGTATATAGACCAAATAAATTTGATATAACATATATAGTTACTGAGTAATTGATATAATAAAACAAATCTACCAAGGTCACTGAACCATAACACATGGCCATAGGTCATGTGACAAATGTCAGATGGCCAGTTACCCCTTATATTCAATATAAAGAGTAGATACTTCTGACCAAACACTTCAAGGTACCCAGAAGCATACCCAAAACACACACTGTTTAAAGATTTTCTAAGTTACTCAACAATAAAACTAAGGTCAAGGTTAAGTGACATATGACAGTTTAGTCTGCAGTGGGGAAGTGACACTTCATGTACATGTATATCATTTCCCAAAAAATTGTAGCAACTTTATTATTTAATAAAATATCCGAATTACATAGATACATTGTATACTGTATCTATGAAAAAGTATCTAAAGTTAAGTTTCAAACAGGAGTCATATTCTTGTTTTCTTGAAATATTTACCTCCTTTGTCAATCCACATTTATCAAGAGTTAAGGCAACAATTTACTGCAGCTGTGACATTTTCTGTGATCTGCCATAGAATAAAACAGACAAGGAGGTCAGCATGCAAGGTAAGTTCTTTTTTGGATTTAAGCAAACTCCACTGTTATAGAATGACTACAGATAAGGGGCCCAACACTTTAGTTTTTGTCCTGTCCTTTCCCAATCAAAGTGTATCAACCTGTCATTATTTGAAGCATGTCCTTTGAATAGATCACTATTCTGTTTTGAAATCAGCATAATTTCATTTTTTACTACTGACTAAACGACTTCCAGCATTGCTTTTCTGTACAGCTCAGTTTTACTAAAATTATTAATGATAGTTTTGGGGGGAGCTCCATTAACCATGGCTTTCAAAGCAGCTTTTTCACTTTCGTCTTTGATAATTCTTGACCTTTCAAGTCTTGCATATTTAACTGTAACCTATAAAATATAAATGTCACAAAAATGACAATGAAAATCATAATAAATGTACACTTATTTGCCTTTGTTTCCTAAGTTTGTTAATTAAAATTTAGATAAAGTTAGCCATAATCCCAACCACACCCCATATAATTTGTAATGTAATGTCCAAGTATAAATAGCAGAAACAAAGTGGCTAAGCCAACTTTAACAATGGCTGACATGATATTTGTTTGTAGGTCACATATGTCATTTATTAAGCTCTCCACCATACATTATTTATATGTTTTTGTAAAAGCATAAAAGAAGAAATTCATATAGCATTTTTTTTCTTATGAACAGACAATAGGAAAATAATATTTAACCATACTTGTACATGTATACATTATAACCCCCCTCCACCTTTTTGGCAAACAAGGTATAACAGGTAAAATAACTGCGGTTATGTGAAAAAAGCTATAATTATGTTGGTGTTGTTTTAATTTTGTATGTATGACAACTACACAAAAGTCAAAAATAGAATCATACTTACACATGCAGCCAGATCTACATTTGGAGCAATCCTTCATTTCAACATGGTTTATATATTATTTGTTTGTGATGATTATCTTGAAAAAAGTTTATTTAAAAAAAATCTGCAGAAAAAACTGAAAATATGTGTGTTGTATTACATGTAGAAACTTGGATAATCTTCAGAAATAGTTTACAGTTGGGATAAGAGTTATTTCGTTTAGGCCTAAACAAATATATCTTTGTTTCCGCTAACCCGACTAACCCTAATGTGTTGTGCCTACCCTAAACTTTGTTTCGCTATTTTCAATTAAGCACTGTTAAAGCCACGATGTTGTCCTAGTAATATCAAGGTAAACAGTTTTGGAAAAATAAGATGTATTGCCTACTTACCGACCCTAATTTTTTATAGCATGTTAGCGGAAACACAAGTAGTATTTTATAATGCCTTAAGCCATCTTGTGCAGACTCATTCATCATGGTAAACATTATGCATACTTTAACATCAAATTGCTCCGTCACTTTAGTCTGTGTAGCTTTGTCAACCTAGGCACCATGTGTGACTTCTGTCAGTGTTGATTTATCGTTGATATATTGTACATCTGTTATTGTAGATATGCTACTGACATCGCTATGTTTCTCCATTTCCCTTGCTTGGTGCGATTTCTGTGATGGTCGAGGGAAGACAAATACACATGTCTTGGATTTCATAGATTTAGGTGTTGGCGTTTGCTTAATTGTACCGTATGGACGTTTGAAGCCTCTTGGTGATGGTGTTGTAACTGTAGCCGTACTACATTTAATTCCCGGCAAATCATTTACAACACCAATTAATTTGTCGCGTTCCTGCTTTATAATTTGAGATTTTGTCTTAAGATCTTCATTTAGTTTCGAAATTCTGTTAAGTTTGTTCACACATAAGTTGCAAACAAAACCGTTTACTTCCGATAAGGAAAGCAATTTGTAAGCTTCTTTGCACTGCTCCCGAGAAGTGGACGACGACAGAGATCTATAAGACTTATCGGTTATATGCTTCAGACGAACTAAACACGTTTTAACAAGTTGACTCATTGTTTCTATTCTGCACTACACTTCTTCCACACATTTTCAAAGGGCGCATCCATTACTGACAGAACGATGTTTACCTCCGATACCAGAGAGTTTCACTTTCATAAACGTGATTTTGATTGGTTAATTCGAAACTTTGAATATTCATGAGTACGAATGTGTACAAGCGATGTGACCCATGGTGATGGGGAGAGAGGAACGTATTGGAATCAACCGTGGGTTACCGATGATGATTATTACTGGGCATGGTTTGTATTGTTTCATGTCATGCTTCACAGGTTCTTCCTTACTGGGCATGGTTTGTATTGTTTCATTTCATGCTTCGCTGGTTCTTCTTTACTGGGCATGATTTGTTTTGTTTTTTTCTTCCCTCACTGGCTCATCATTACTAGGTATGGCTTGCATTGTTTCACTGTACACTTCACTGGTTCTTCCTTACTAGGTATGGTTTATGCTGTTTCACTTCCCTCACTGCTTCATCATTACTAGGCATGATTTGTACTGTTTCACTTCCCTAGCTGGTTCATCATTTCTGGGCATTGTTTGTATTGTTTCAATTGACGCTTCACTGTTTCATCCTGGCTGGGTATGGTTTAAATTGTTTCATTTTATGCTTCACTGGTTCTCCTTACTGGACATGGTTTGAATTGCTTCACTTCAAGCCTCACTGGTTGATCATTACTGGGCGTAGTTTGTATTGTTTCACTTCCCTCACTGTTTCATCATTAATGGGCATGACCTGTATTGTTTCATCTCAAGCTTGACTTGTTCTTCCTTGCTGGGCATGCTTAGAAGTTTATATTGATTGCCGTTGAAATTGTGTGCGCATTGCGTAGGTTAGTGTGCTTGCCTGTATACTTGTGTGCGTATTTAGTAGCATATAGTGATTGCCGTTGGTATTGTGTGAGTGTGCTTGCCTGTATAATTTCGGTCATATTCAGCAGTTTAGAGTGATTGTCGGTGGAATTGTGTGCATGTTCAGTAGTTGATAATGTTTTTCGGTGGAATTATGTGCGTTTTCAGTAGTTTATAATGATTGTCGGTTGAATGGTGTGCGTGTTAAGTAGTTTATAATGATTGTCGGTGGAATTGTGTGCGTGTTCAGTAGTTTATAGTGATTGTCGGTTGAATTGCGGTAGTGCTTACTAGTTTATAATGATTGTTGGTGGGATTTCGGTAGTGTTCAGTAGTTTATAGTGATTGCCGGTGGAATTGTGGCAGTGTTTACTAGTTTATAATGAATGTCGGTCGAATTGTGGTAATGTTCAATAGTTTATAGTGATTGCCGGTGGAATTGTGTGCATTTGTAATGATTTTCGCTCCGGAATTGTGGTAGCATTCAGTAGTTTATGATGTCTGTCGGCGGAAATGTGTGCTTGTTCAGGAGTTTTTAATGATTGACGGTGGAATTGTGGTAGTCTTTAGTAGTTTATAGTGATTGTCGGTGGAATTGGTTGCGTGTTTAGTAGTTTATATTGAATGTCGGTGGAATTGTGGTAGTGTGTAGTAGTTTATAATGATTGTTGGTAGAATTGCGGTAATGTTCTGTAGTTTATAGTGATTATCAGTGGCATTGTGTTATTGTGTAGTAGTTTATAATGACTGTTGGGTTAATTGCGGTAGTGTTTAGTAGTTTATAGTGTTTGCAGGTGGAATTGTGGTAGTGTTCAGTAGTTTCCAGTGGGTGTCAGTGGAATTGTGTGCATGTTCAGTAGTATATACTGATTGTTGGTGGGATTGCGGTAGTGTTCAGTAATTTATAATGGATGACGGTAGATTGTGTGCACACTTCGAAGTTTATATTGAATGTCGGTGGAATTGTGGTAGTGTTTAGTAATTTATGATTGTCGGTGGAACTGCGGTAATGTTCTCTAGTTTATAGTGATTGTCTGTTGAATTGTGGTAGTGTTTAGTACTTTATTATGAATGTCGGTGGAATTGCGGTAGTGTTTAATAGTTTATAATCATTGTCGATGGAATTGCGGTAGTGTTCAGTAATTTATAATGAATGTCGGTGGAATTGCGGTAATGTTCAGTAGCTCATAGTGATTGCCAGTGTAATTGTGGTAGTGTTTAATAGTTTATAATGAATGTCGGTGGAATTGTGGGAGTGGTTAATAGTCTATAATGAATGTCAGTGGAATTGCGATATTGTTCAGTAATCTATAATGAATGACGTTAGATTGTGTTCATGCTTAGAAATTTATATTGATTGTCGGGGGAATTGTGTGCGTATTTAGTAGATCATTGTGATTGTCGGTGGAATTGCGGTAGTGTTCGGTAGTCTATGATAATTGTCGGTCGATTTGTGCTCATGACTAGAAATCTCTATTGCTTGTCGGTGGAATTGTGTGCGTATTTAGTAGTTCATAATGATTTTCGGGGGAAATGTGGTAGTGTACAGTAGTTAATAGTAACTGTGAATATTGAATATCTATAATGAATATAAAAACAAAATGTGAACCAATCAACATATCCCAAATATTATTTGTTTTTTTACTTTTCATATTTCAGATATTGAAACTGAACAAAAATAGCACGAACAAGCAAACTGAAAGATGACCAGGTTTTCGAAAACAGTACTACAACTAAAATTGCTAGGAACTGTAAAACAGAAAAAAAAAATGATACCTTTATATATGATGTTATCCATATATTTGCTATTTTTCCTCGAATACAAAGACGCATATCCACCGAGACCACCAAGTTGTTTATCTTTACCGTACAATTTTTCATCATATAATATACAGAATATTGTAGATACGGTCTTATCTAATGGAACCACAACAAACAAAAAGATCAATAACATCTCTAATAGTTATTACAATATACATAGCATCACATGTGCACCTGATATCGAACTTGTTGTAGTGGTCAAGTCATTTGTTGGACATTTCATCCAAAGAGAAGCAATCAGGGCGACATGGGGTACATGCCACAACAAAAGGGTGAAAGTCGTTTTTGCACTCGGCTATTCAAAAGTTTACAAAGAAATCGTAAGAGAGGAATATATTAATAGTGAAGATGTCATTCAATTCTCATTTTTAGATACGTACAGAAATAATACATATAAAACCATAATGTCTTATGATTGGGTTGTATCAAATTGTTCTAGCAGCACTATTGTAATGTTTGTTGATGACGATTTCTATGTAAATATACCCAATATACTTCAATTCGGACACAACATGTTGAAATATACGACGAACAACATGTATGGAAATAAACATTGCTTCGCCTTCCCTTTCAGAAATATACGTTCGAAATGGTATATATCATATGAGGAGTATCCATACGACTTATATCCAGCATATCTTTCAGGCGGTTCCATTTTAACTCACATCAGTGTTGTACGCAAGCTCCAAATCGCATTTCCGTTTATGAAAGCTATATTCATTGATGACGTGTTTATTGGTTTAGTTGCACACGAGCTAAATATAGCATTGACCAACAATGTCGGGTTTGTTGTTGACAAGAAAGAAAATGATGTGAAAAATATAATTTCCAGTCATGGCTATACAAAACCAGTTGATTTGTATAATGCTTGGGATAATTTTCTGGAACTATCTTTTTGGGAAAATCTTATAAAGGTTCAAAGATGTAACAGTGAGTAGATATGACATGTATCCATTATTTTGTCATTTGATCCAAACTTTTGTCTAGGTACAATTCTGTCATAGCCAACAACAAATGCCAAGTGACAATTTGCATTGATCAGATGGCGATGTCTGCATTTGTTATATGTTCTGCATCAAATATATAATTCCTGTTTGCATGAATCTTAGTTGCTAAACTTGTTAAAATATTATTAAATCAAAGACATATAAATCAAGAGATGAGTGGTTTCTGAAATATTGTGTAATCCTGTGGCCATTAATTTGCATAGAGATGAAGTTTAGAAAGGTAATATGCCGGCACTTATTATGATAGTTTCATTCGATTTATGACGTTTATTATGACATTACACTACTTATTATGCTTCAAAGTCTACCGTATTATTATGTTTGTTCTTTCGGTGGGTTTGATAAAGTTCACTAGTTCCGTATTGTTTTAAGGTATAACTTCGAAATGGCAGTGGTACGGGTAGGCCGGGGACGAGGGAGACTCCTGCTTCGTCGATGGCTTAAAGGAAAAGAAATTGGAACCGCATTGAGTTTTCCAAAACTTCGTTCTTTTTATATTAGGCGAGTGGTCAATAATTACACCCATGGTAAAGTTGATTCTTTTACTAAGTCAATATGATCTAATTACTTTGACCCAGTAATATTTATGATATAACACCTTTCTTCCAGGTTCCTTCCTACGTCAAGAAAATTCGATGAACTAGTTTTTTTATTCTATTCTGGTGTGAAAATTATACCCCAATCACACAGAATCACCACTTTAAAATTTTGTCAATTATTCCAAGTTAAAAATAAACCAAAACTAACGAAACTGCACAAATTCATTCGTGTACTTCAAAATCATGCTAGTCCATTATACCTGAATCAATATTGTTCACACAGAATCAACACCTTAAAATGTGGTCCATTATTTTAAATTAAAAAAAAAATGAAACTGTACAAATTCATTCGTGTCCTACAATATCATGCTAGTCCTCCTGGTTAATCACATATCTCTGTCATCCAAATAAAATGATGTTATTTTATTTGTGTTATTATTATTTAATTTTGTATACCATCTTGTCTTGTCATGTGTATTTAATATATATTTATGTTAAATTGGTAAATTCTCTGTACCACTGTTTAAACTATGAATTTATGAGAAATAAGTAATCTTGTATAACGTTCAATTGTGAAAGGAATTATAGTTTATATAACTTTATCAACTTGGCAGCCTGGGCCAAGGTGATAATTGTTAACAGGCGGAATAAGATAATACAGAAACAAAAAAACATTGTTTTACCTTCACATGTATATCACTGAGAAAACACATATCATGGACGGGACGATAATGATGTCCGCTTTGGTTTTATCCAACATGCTTAGTAGGATTTCTAAAGTGTTAGCGCGCAGAAACAACAGTTCGCGTGTTAACATGTCGCTCCACTCCAGCACATTATCCTGATTCCGAGCCAAATTGTCTTTGCTCTTACTCCGTAATACTCAGTGCTGGGAGTAGAAGCAGCAAATGCTAACCAACGATCTACCACACTCGAGGCGATCACGCTAACCATTACAACCCCGATGTTGTTTTATATGATGCATGTAGCATTGATGATATACATGTACAGGGGCCGTCGTAGTGGTGATCGCATTTTAGCTTGATTTACAACTACCTGTGCAATCAGTGTTTTTTTGTTTCTACCTTCTTACATGTATGTTGGGCACTTTTAGCTCCCACCTTTGCATCTTGTGTTGTCATTTATTCAAATGGTTATGCATTATTATGTCATATTCCTTCATGTAATTGTATTATTTTAGGGTTACAATAAATGACCTTTCACTCAAACTTGAGTCTTTCTTGTAATGCAAATCAAACTTCGTATCCTTGGCGTCTGTCGTTAGTGTTCAACTTGCTAAGAAATGTTGGCTGACAAAAAAAAATTTTTAGAATAATAAACACAATTACACATTATTGATTATGCAAACAAACGATAATTATAATCGAATATCAAATACACATGGAACAGGGATTATATTATTGTTCCAATAGTTTGTTTTAATACAGAGAATAATAACAACAAAACGGTATACATAATACTGGCATTTTATACGATCACACATAGAGCCTGATGTCATTAGATACACGAGATATAATATACAATTATAAGACGCATCGCTTAAAGGCTAAACTTATATAATACATTTCTCTTACGTCACACTATTGTTCGAACAGTAGATTATGTTTGAAGAATCTACAGTTCATTCTTTTGTTTTTGAATATATGAACTTTAACTTTTTACTGTTTTAGACTTAACAACGTGATAGACATATTTTGGGACTTTCGGGTATCGAATAACTGCTGGGCTTTTAACTTTCATCACTTCCATCTAATCACTCGGCTACGTTGACCACACTATTATGGGTTATAATTAGTATAGATGACTCTTAATAGTAAGCTTTATTAAAAAATATACCACTAATTTGTTTAAAAAAGCAATTGATCAATATATACAAGACACGATATAAGTATTTCAGGTCTGGCATATTTTATGTTCAGAATTGACGAGTATGTGAACTTTTAAAATGTATTTCCGCAATACAAACGATGTTTTTCACTTTAAAGACCTTGAAATATATCTAAATATAAACGAGAATCGAAAGCACGAATGCTGATATCATTTTGTTGTTTTAGATTTGTTAATTATTGTCTTATTTGGCTTTTTAAACATTAAAAGTGTAAAAATATAAAATACAAACACTTTTGCAGATGGAAATGTATTATGTAAGAGAATGCACCCCAACTCGTAGATTGTATTCCCCATTAAAGAAAAAAAAACATACAAAGACACGGGTAAGTATGTATTATTTCTAGTGGGCCAGCCCAGTCAGCGTAATTTTTTTTATTAAAAAGAATAGAAACATATTTCATAGTTATTGTACAAATTGTAAAATCCTTACCTGCCCCACGCCTGTTGTATATTTTATGATTACATGTCTAGGTCATCATCATTTATGGAAAACTACGAGCTAATATTAAAACAGTTAATTTCTCATTAAACGAAACGAACTTGTATTACATCAGTTTCAATATGATGCAATATGTATTAACAAAAATAAGTTATTAATATATCAATTAATCATACTGTTATTTATTTTTGTGTTGTGTATGTCGGTGAAAAGTTCAGAAGAGCTTGTGTTGTATTGTTAGTTTTGCATGCTATCCTATCTTATGCTTATCTTATCGTATATGCATTTATACAATAATTCATTATTCAATAAACGTTTCAGTTAAGCTCTAAATAAATTGTAGGTAGAGTGAATGAGTGAGTGATTGTTGTCGAACGGTAATTCAGCAATTTCTTATCTATATCATGGTGAGAACAACTTAATTTTCAATGATATGATGACGTCCGCTTTGTTCTAAACAAACACGTTGAGTTGGATTTTAATAGTGCTAGCTCACTGAAGCAACAGTCCACAGGTAGACATGTCGCTTCACTCGGACACATTATCCTGAAACCGAGCCAACCTGTCTTTGCTCTATCTCCTTAATGCTGCTCGCGTAGCGGAGAAGCAACAGATACCAATTGTATAGTCTTTGGTTTGACCCGACCGGGGTTTGAACCCACGATCTACCGAACTCCAGGCGAACACGCTAACCATTACACCACCTATGCGGTAATTGAAGATAGACTCTTACATAATACACTTTTAATTTGTAATATCACCTTAATGCATCAGTTTCACTAGGAGGGGAGGTGTGGACCCATTAAGCTGGCTTACCTATTTTTGAAGTGTATGCACCAAGCCAGGAAATTGAGCGGTTATGTATCTGTGTGCATGTATATTCATTTATATGCTACAATAATATATCTATTTTGCTTTGTTATAGTATATGCTTCACTTTAGACAGGGTATAATTAGCAATGATATACATGTAGCATATGTGGAGAATTGATTGTACATTTTTAAACATTACATTCTAAACCAAATGGTCGTGCAATGATAGTGTCCCTCTCCCCTGCGTGCTATCAACGGGAAATCACAAGAATGCCTTAATATACCGCATTTCATCTACCTATTATGACATATATGATTGTCTCCCCTGAGTCACGAATATGTTATCGTGTGTGACATGTTTTATAGGATTTTTGTCTGTATTCTGAAAGTGTTATCTTACCTTATGTATATTGACAAAACTTTCCAACTGTCTTTAACCACATCGGTGGCGTAATGAATAGCGTGTTCGCCTCGTGTTCGGGTCAATCCAATGATGATAACATTGGTATTTGTTGCTTATCCGCTAAGCACACACCAGTAAGGAGAGAGGAAAGCCCGGATGGCTAGGAATCAGAATAATGTATTCCGAGTGGAGCGACAGCTTAATCTGAGGACTGTTGTGTCAGCGTGTTGTTCTAGATCTAAGCGGACCTCATCATCATCTCATTGAACATTTACTTGCTCTCGCCATGATATAGCTGAAAAAATGATTAATTGGCGTATAATAACAATCACTTACTTCAACTGTCTTGTAAAATTCACAATTGACAAAACTGAAATATTGTTGAAAGTGGCTTTAACCCAACTCCCCAATATTAACATATTAAACTCTGCCTACGTCAGTCGAATCGAAAATGAGATCTCTGTGCGCACTTCCTCATCGCTGGATAAGGGTAATAACGAAATTACCGAACACAGAGCAATCTTCCAAAGGGATATGACCAGAAAACTTCTGTAAATAGTGCCGCACAACGACTCACTCATGCTTGTCAAACATTGCGTGTTCGTTACAAACAGCCATTAATCCTATTAATTTTATTTTGATCTTAAATTCTTGTGAATGTTTTACGTTGTATCGAATAATGCATTAAACTTGATACTTTATAAAATAATGTTTAATGAATATCTTATAACAAAGGTTGTGAAAATTGAGTTGAAGCATTTTTTATACGTAGGTAAAATGAATAGGGTTTATGGCTGATGGGAACACACCCATAGTAATTGTATGCAATTGCCCTTCCTTTATTGTGGTCATCTCAAAACTACAAGGTATACATAATGTACTTGTATATAGAAATGTGTTTCCTATGTGATCAACTATTAATGTTTTCTTATTAGAAAAGGTTGATGGTGATGTATATTACAGTCAAAACTGTATAAAGGGATCACCTTTGGAACATATAAAATGTTTTTTTAAGACAGGTGATCCCTTAAAAGACGTTCATTTCATATAACATTTCATGTGTTAGGACACGAAAGAGGTGACCTTTACATACAAGTGGCTGCTTAATAGAGGTGACGGTATGGCAAGTTTTACTATGTTATGTTTTATTATTAATTTGCGGGGTGTATTTTATTTTTAGCTTGTTTTTTGATGGTTTAAAGTCAATAGAAACATTTTTTTGTTATTTGTATACCGTGCCTTTCTCTGTTTTTTGTTTTCACTTTCTGACAGAAAATTCAATAGTGGAACCATGCCTTCCATACATTGATAATGGAGCTAACATGTATGGTGAACAATTGCCACCTGCCATTGGCTCCATTCATTATTTTCGTGTCAATGTGTTGTCTGATATTACAGTATTACAACTTTACAATTACCCTAATTTGTGGACAATATATTTTTACAGTTAGTAATCATTGGTCATTTATTGAACAATGAATCGTGTTATTTTATACAACAAAATTATCATGATGCATAAAATGACAACAACACTAACACCTCTACATATAATTCAAAGTAGCAACTTACTTGAAGCTCACGGAGAACATGACAAGACAATGGTGTGTTGATAAATATGGCGGCATTAGTCTTCCGACCGATTAAAGAAATAACATATCTGACAAACCAAGCGTCCTCTGTTCTATAGAACTCGGGTTCAGTTCGAAATTTTACAGAATAGCAAACATTCCGGAAAACTTACACTTGTGAATGCATTATTTCTTCAATAAGCTATTTTTGTTTGTCAATAGTCGACCTTGCTATGTCTTATAGTTCATTCCCGTCCCTAATATCAACCTGTGTCCAGTTGATATGTGTTTTATGATGCATATCATTTGTGAATCCATGTAAAACCATAAACGCTGTTACGATCTTAAAATTATGAAGGTATTCCTGTTGTGCTTTGGTGGTTAGCTTTTACTATTTTTATCCACTTGTAATTAGTTCATTTCCGTTTTGAATAAGTCTTTTGAAGCTTAGAGGACTTAAGTATTGATATTTCTCATACTCTGTTCGGAATCGTAGTAAACATTCATACACTAGATCAAAAGGCTAGTTATACTTTTATTGGTTTCATAACTCCTAAAAGTACATATCATGTTGCACGGACTTCTTGGATATGTTAACGGTATTTAAGTTGTCGTTTTTGGGATTTATTCACCACACGTTATAAAGTTACTGCGGAGTATGTATGGTCGTTGCCTTGTCTTGTTCAAGGTAAGTAAAACCTTTAGTCATTTTATGGTTAAATTTTGACGTCCATATTCTGCATAGGGGGTATTTTATTTATACAATTTTGAGAAAATGTTTGTAAGTTATAACATTAGTTCAGTATATAATGTACAATTTTACACCACAAACATTTAGTGATTTTCGTATAGACATTTTAAACAGGACATTTGATGATATAGAAATCATCGCGCCATGTAGCGAATATTTTATTAGATAAATGCACGTTTGTAAGCAGTCGTACATAAATGTAAGTTATTGTCACACAATACAACCGTCAACAGTATATTTTAATTATTGATTTTCACACGGTGAACGACAACGATCGATTTGTAATTATTGTATCCTAAATAATACTACGCACTCCATGCATATCAGACGATAATTAATCAACGTTATAAACAAAACATTTGAAATATCCGATACACTTATTTGAATATTACAATGTTTATTAATAAGTGAAATCAGGCGTGTAGTATACCGTATAATGTACGATACATTATAAACAATCATATCGACCTGACGCATATTACACAATTATAGATTGTATAGATAATTTGAAATATTAATGTGTAGTTATTATACATTATAGTTATGCTGATGCATTATGTGAATTTGTTTAGTTAATATGTATTTATGCTAGTCATTTTAAGATATTTAGTAGTCCTTATTTTGTTGAAGGTCCTGTATTATAGTTTGATGTTTGACATGTGATGTGTGCATAGTACTGGTGGAGTCATTGATGTTGCCGACCGGCTGTCTGTTGTCCGATGTTGATGGAATTGTGGATTTGACCTTAACTGTTTCTTTTTCAAATTCTGTTTTTGTTAATTTGTTTTGTGTTTATATGTTAATAATCTTTTGTATTTATGTTTAAAATTAAATGTTTAAAATAAAATAATAAAAAAATTAATTTCACTATTATATCAACCAGGAAGGATGTCCGTTTGATTCTATCACACTTGGCGATCCTGTCGTCACATTTGGTGTCAGAAGTGGGATTTACGAGTTTAAAACGTGCAGTCTTGCTGCACACTTTAGATATTTTTCTCAAGTATTTTTTTATTGTTACAGCATTGAAGCATTGTAAGCAGATGTGGACGGAAAGTTGGTATTTTGGAGGAGCTTGAACAGACAAGACAACGTAGGGAAATTGAAAATATAGAAAGTCAGTATTTTTTTATTTAAAGGTTATAAACATGTGTCAGTCAGGATCATGTTTGTAGCTGCAGCCACAGCTGTTGTAGATATTTACGTTCAAATTAAATATTTGGTTCTGTCGTTAGTCCCTTGTTCAGTGAGTTATGTGTATGTAGGGGAGATACATCCTTATAAGTTTCATAAGTAAGAGTTATCTCGCTTAGTATTGTCCCGAACACTACTTCACTTTGCATGGTTTTTTTTGTTGGATTTAGTTCTTTAAAAGTTTGGGGTCGTTTGTTTATTTTTTTTTAGTTATGGAAGTTCTTAAGGATTTGACTGAGTATGGGGAACGTTTAGGCTATGAAGGTAATTATTACAGCGTTATGTAGAGAAAGATCAGATAAAGAAAGACAGATTGAGAATGGAACATGAGTTACATTTAAAGCAAATTGACAACAGACATCAGTTAGAAATGTTGGATGCTAAAACAAAAGCGGGAATAGTAATGGGGATTTTCAAGAAAAGGTATAGGGTCCAAAATTACCTCCCTTTGAGGAAAAAACCGTCGATATAGATTCGTATTTAAGACGTTTCGAACGGTATGCAGAAACCCGTAAATGCCATAAGAATATTTGGGCTACCCATTTAAGTGCTTTGTTAAAGGGGAATGCATTGGATGTTTATGCTTTACTCCCAACAGAAAGTGCATTGAACTCTGACATGTTAAAGTAGTGTTTGCTGAAACGTTTTGATAAAACGGAAGATGGTTTTAAACAGCGCTTTAGTTCATGTAGGCCTGGATCAGGAGAAACATGTCAACAGTTTGCTGTGAGATTAGCGAGTTTTTTTGATAGGTGGGTTGACATGTCGGGTATTACACGGAATTTTAATGGTATAGTTGATTTAATGTTAAGGGATCAGTTTTTACACATTTGTAATCGGGATGTAGTTTTGTTTTTGAAGGAAAGGGTTCCAAAAGATATGTTAGAAATGTCAAGGTTAGCTGATCAATGTAAAGATGCACGTAGAGCTAATGTAGTTTCTTTAACAAATCCAAATTGTAGGGGGTCTCCAAAAAAAGGCAAGCCAAATGATGTTAAGGGTTTTCAAAATAAGGATAATAGCACTTCTGATAGTAGGAAGTGTTTCACGTGTGGAAAGGTGGGACATATTAGTATAAATTGTACATCACAAAGTAGATCCGGGTACAATAAGCGATATCAAAATAAATTTTCAAAGGGCAATAACTCTACTTGTGCATATATATCTATCTCAATTCCCAGTATAGTATATAGCAAGGTGCATAACCCTATTCCATTGACACATGCTGTTATGCCTGTAGTTAAGGGAATGTTGGGTGATGGGGAAGTGTCTGTGTTAAGGGATACTTGTTGTAGTGGTGTTGTAGTTAGAAAGAGTTTAGTTGATAGTGAACATATTTCTGACGAATATCAGGATTGTGTGATGGCTGACGGGTCTAAAGTAAGAGTGTCTGTAGCAATTGTGGCTATTGATACCCCTTATTATAGTGGTACAGTACAGGCTTGGTGTATGGATAGCCCTCTATATGATGTTATAGTGGGGAACATTGATGGAGCTAGAGAGCCCAATAACCCAGACCCTGATTACATGATTAATGTTGTAACTAGGCAACAAGCTAGACAGTTAAATAAACCGTATCCAAAATTAATTGTGCCAAAAAGTATCGCCGATATTAATGTCGATGATATTAAAAGGGAGCAACAGTCAGATACTACTTTAATTAAAATACGGGAGAAAGTGAGTGCAGGGACAGTGTATGAATAGGCTGATAGAGAGACAGTCAAGTTTTTCGAGTTTAATATTTAGATAGATCCAATCCCAGAAGATAGAAAAGGGTACATTTGTTCGACAGTTAGTTGTTCCGGAAAAGTATAGGAGGGATGTTATGAGAGTTGCTCATGAGTCATTAATGGCAGGACATTTAGCAACTAAACGTACGGTCAGTAGAGTTATGTCATAATTATTTTGGCCGGGGATTACGTCAGCCGTAAAAAGATTTTGTAGGTCTTGTGATATATGCCAGAGGACTGTGCCGACGGGTAGGTATATCCGGGCTCCGTTAGGTAAGATGCCTATAGATGCCATTCCTTTCCGCAGGGTGGCGGTAGACATAGTGGGTCCTTTAGTCCCTATTACAGACAAAGGTAAAAGGTATGTGTTAACCTTAGTTGACTATGCAACTAGGTATCTTGAGGCGGTGGCGTTGCCGTCTATTGAAACTGAAAGGGTAGCTGAAGCCCTTAATGAGGTGTTTTGTCGGGTGGGATTTCCACGGGAGATTTTGACAGACCGAGGGGCCCAGTTCACCTCAGCATTAATGGCTGAAATGAGTCGGTTGATTTCGTTACGACAGTTAACGTCAACCCCATACCATCCCATGTGTAACGGTTTGGTTGAAAGGTTCAACGGAACTTTGAAACTTGTATTAAAGCGGTTATGTGCAGAACGTCCAAAAGATTGTGACAGTTATCTAGGCCCTGCATTGTTTGCTTATAGGGAGGTACCACAGGAAAGTTCTCGTTTTTCGACATTCGAACTGGTATATGGTTGGTCAGTAAGGGGTCCCATGACTATATTAAAGGAATTATGATCCAAGGAAATATCTGACCCTGAGCTAAGGTCTACTTATGAATATGTTATTAATTTAATGGATAGGTTAGAGTCTACATGTGAACTGGTTAGGGAAAATTTAGAACACGCTTCACGTAAGCAAGCTAGAGTTTATAATAGAAGGTTCGGTAAACGGAAGTTAAAACCAGGTCAAAAAGTCTTAGTCCTATTACCCACAAAGGCCAATAAATTGTTGATGCATTGGAAGGGTCCATATAATATAGTAGAACGCATTGGTGATGTAGATTATAGGATCAGTGTAAAGGGTAAGCTTAAATTGTTCCATGTAAACATGATGAAACTGTATGTGGAGGGAGATCGTGGTTCAGTCGGTGTCATTGGACAATTAAGTGACAACACTGATTTAGACATAGTTGATATAAACACAGTAGGTACGTGTGCATCCGTGTCTGTAATTGATGAGAGTTTAATTAGTGAGGACGATGACGGTTATGGTGGGTTAATAGTGCCACCTACATGTAACAGTTCTGAAACATATGAACATGTACACATCAACCCCGAGTTGGAACATGGTCAGGTACAACAAGTTCGAAGTTTAATTTGGAAATATACTGATGTTATGACAGATGTTCCTGGGCATACAAATGTTCTTGAACATGATATCAAACTTACGAGTAAAGACCCAGTTAAGCAAAAACCATATCCTATACCATATGCAATGGTGAGTGAGGTGGAAAAGGAGATTGATAAAATGTTAAAGCTCAATGTGATTGAGGAATCCAATAGTCCTTATTCATCCCCATTCGTGATAGTAAAAAAAAATGATAATACAAATCGATTTTGTACAGATTTTAGAGCACTGAATAGGATTACAGTCTTTGATGCTGAACCGATGCCCAACATTGAGGATACATTTGCCATTGAGGCATGATCATGAAGGTTGAGGCATTCAGGCGTGACACACTTTGGTATTGCAATTTTGATATGCAAAACATATGTAATACTGACGCAAAAATCATTAATCATAACCGGTGGTTTAATATAGCACATATCGTTTGACTTTGGTTTAAATCACTATTATCATTTCTAGAGAGAGAAATGTTTGCTTGTTGATTGATTGGAATAGTCTAGGTAACGACACGTCCATATCTGACGGTATTGCTGGTATACCAAATGATACAGACATATTATGTAACAAGGAACGAGTTCGTGTTGCATATGCATTAAAATTTGAATATTGTTTACGTTTGTTTTGATATTTTCTCAATAAAATTCCAAATTGACACGAGTTGAAAGCATTTGACAGTGCGCTAATTTCATATTCAAATCGTCTAAGCTCTGATACATACATTGTGCGATTCATGGCCGTGTGAGTGTACGAACTGTTAGCCGAAGGCTCAATTGCGAACGTTTAAAAGCACGAAGACCAATTAAAAGACCTTTGGTGACTCGAAGACATCATCATGCTCGACACTAGTGGGCACGTGACGATCGTAATTGGAATTTGAGGCAATAGCGTAGAGTTCATGGGTCAGACGAGAGTAGTTTCCTTCTACACCATATTGATGGTCGTATGCGGGTGTAGCGACCCAAGAATACAGAATATAGGGAACAACACATCTTAGGGACAACAGATTTTGGTGGCGGAGGTGTCACTGTGTGGGGATGTTTTTCTTTCGACTGCAAAATGGACCTCTACGTTCTGAACGGTACCATGACAGGTGAAGAATATCGCGACAACATCATCCGGGATATCGTTGTGCTTCATTTTGACAATCATCGTCTTGCAACAAGACCACTATTCATGGACGATAATACTAGACCACAGAAGGCACGGATCGTTAGTGATTATTTGCGTCAGGAGTCAATTGACAGTATTCCATGACCAGCAATGTCAGCGGATATGAACCCTTTTGAACATTTATGGGATGATATTGGACGGACAATCAATGATCGGGTTCCAGCATGTCAAAATTTACATGACGTGCGTGATGCTTTGGTCCAGGAATGGCAAAATATACCTTTGAGAACTTTACGACACCTTGTTCAAAGCATGAGATGACGTGTTGACGAACTTTTCCGGAATCTTGGAGGTTGCACGCATTACTGACAACACTTGTATTGAAATGTAGTCTTAAATTGTCAATTTCGAATTCTAAACATGATTTGCTGTAAACATGCAAACAATTTTGTTACAAATATCAGATTTAGGAGAAACATTTTTTTGAGTTGTTTTACTGCCATTTTACACACATTTTCCCTCTGAGTATTACTCTTCTAAACAAGCTTTAAAATGTCAAAATTTATACTTATAATGCATTTACTTGTTTAATGAAATCATAACCCCCAGACCAGTTAATAGATGTTTTGGTTATTGTTTTATTCCTTGAAAACATATTTTGGGTGTTGCTTAACTTTTGGCGAGGTGTATTATAAGCATGCTACAGCTATGATAAATTTGCTGGATATTTTGATCATGTCTTTTAGAGACATTAGCATGCATTTGTGTGGGTTTATGGTCATTAACGTCACTTTCAATAATATTTCAGTTATATCGTGGCGCCATTAGCATGCATTACATTGTCAAAATACAACCTATATGTATTTAGAAAGATACTGAAGATGCCGTTACCGTGGTCAAGTTATACACTGCATGAGGAAGTGTATCGTTTTAGTGAATATTTAAATGGCTTCCTCAGGAGATAATATAAAATGCATATCTAAATATTCAAACTGACCAAAAATCACAGAAGCAATATATTTATATTCAACGTGTTAAAACAATACCCTTGATTTTGCAGCGGCGGATACATTGAACTAATCAGGGTATATGCAAATAAACAGATAATAAGTCTAACCCCACCACTTTTAATTGATGTGTCTATTCCATACCATGAATGTGAGCGGTCATGTACATTTGTATAAGTGTGCAAGGGGTATCGAATATGCTTCTTTCTACAACTGTTCCATTAGAATTGGGGTTGTGTAGTATTTCTCGTTTTTCATTTTATAACATACAAATGACGATTCATCAATTATACCTGATTGAATATCCCAGGCATAATATTTGTTATGGTGTTTAAGGCCACTTTCAACAATATTTCAGCTATATCGTGGCTTGGTCAGTTTTATTGGTGGATGAAACTGGAGGACCCGGATAATACCACTATCTTTTCGCACGTTACTGACAAAATTGATCACATAATGTTGTACAGCTCGCCCTGGTCGGGATTCAAACATACAACATCAGTGGTGATATACTCTGATTACATAGGTAGTTGCAAATCCAACTACCAAGCGAATACGGCCAGGACGGTCCCAGTGCATGTTTAATACTGAATATCATTTAATTGGAAGCATCCCAATTAGTTCAGAATACAATGAAAACTAAAGTATACCACACTGTCAAAACAGTTAAAAGTACAATAAAAAATAGTATATGGATATCCCTAACACAATACATGTTCGCTCATTTTCCTGGCTTAGCACAGGCACTTGAATAAAAAGTGGCGGGGTTAAGCTAGTTTTATAACATTGATGCAAGACTAACACACTGAGTTGGATTTTAATAATGCTAGCTCATTGAAATAATATTATGCGGTTATGCATGTCGCTCCACCTAGGAACATCATTCTGTTTTCGATCCTACCAGTCCCTGTTCTTAATCCTTGGTCACTGGGAAGAACCTTAGCTTTACTTATAATTACATTATTTAGAAACTGACCACTGGGCAGATGATACCCTCGGACATTAATAGTTTACCAGTAGAGGTATCGACACAGTGGTAGTAATACAAACGTAGATATATAATGCATCACTGACGACGCGTTTCAGGGATAACGTAGTCAGGCACGCTCATCATCAAGGTTTTTTCCAGAAACGTGATGTGTGCACACAATTAGATATATACTTTCATATTCGTTCATTCTTATTCTGTCTTCTTTTGTAGATATAGTGTCAATGACCAACAACAGACTTCATCTTGCATCGGACATAGATAAAATTTAACGATTCATTATTTCAATATTTTGATACACAAAGAAGCGCACAACATGACCAGATTATACCACATATGTGTTTTTATTGCTAAAATAATCAGTTTATGCATGCAGAAATACACAGCATAAACAGATTATACTACATATGTGTATCAGTGTATTGATACATCAAGACGTACACAACATGAACAGATTATACCACATATGTGTGTTTCTATTACTAACATAATCAGTGTATGCAGGAAGAAATAAACAGCATACAGATATTTTACTACATGTGTGTATCAGTGTATTGATACATCAAGACGTACACAACAGGAACAGACTATACATCATTTGTGTGTTTTTATGTGTGTCTACTGTGATTGTATTTCTAATTATTTTATCAATGCTACATTTTAAAATTACGTGTGGTCAAATATAATTCTCGAATACAAGATATCAAATAAGATGAATTTGTCACTTTGTTGCATATCGCATGTCTAACCTTACATGTACAAGCCCTTGGACATAGTAAGTTGTCATAGTTATTCCTACATCACGTTACGATTTCCGTTCGGTTCGTCTTGACATCCAGTTGTTTGTAGGAGGGTTCATGTCTTATCTGCATTAGTGGTGTTTGTTTGCGTATAGTGGTGTCCATCATATATCAGGTTGTGTTTTGTTTTGTTCGTCTGGTGTACCTAATGATGCCAGTTTCTGTGGATTGTCCATTATTGATTGCCCCTTCGGTATTCTCTAACGTTTATCTATAATGTCAGTAGAGTGTGGTATGCAAATGACTTTTTATTGGGTTTTCCGTAATGCCTTAGCATGCTTTGTGTATAGTACTGACGTTCATGCTGGTTTTCAGATCGACACTAGCGATCCATTATATGGGAGTAATCAATGCAAGCAGTTTGAAAAATCACGCTTCTTTGAGATTCGTGTCGCATTGTTCATATTTTCGGGTCCACATTGAGCCGATAAAATATTGTTCTTCTATCAAAGGCGGTTCGGTTTCCATATACAGTGAAACCTGTCTAAACCGAATCTCCCTGAGACTAACTTCTGTGTTCGGAATACACAGGTGTTCAGTTTATACAGGTTAAATTAAGAAAGATGACCTGCATTAAAATTGTATTTAAAGGTCGGTTTACACATAATTTCGGATTATTCAGCGTTCGCCTTAGACAGGCTTCACTGTACATGCTATTCAAGATGGCGAGAAACGTGTTCAGTACTACTTTAAAGAGCGATACATGTAATTTAATTAACAATAAATCAGATCATGGAATGCGTTGCCTTACCACAATTAACACAATCCAGTTACCAAAGCAAACTCTATTCGATTTACTTAAATAAAAAAACAAACAAAGCCACGGATTATAAAACACGGATTAGGATTATGGTTTGTAATCCCACTAGCAACAATATTTAAGCTATATCGTGGCGGTCAGTTTTATTAGTGGCGGAAACTGGAGTAATCGGATAAATCCACGGGCCTGTCGCAAATCACTGACAAGCTTTACCACATAATGTTTTATCGAGTACACCTTGGGAGGGCAGGATTCCAACTCACAACACTATTGGTGATTGTACAGGTAGGATTAAACCCAACTAACATACGATCACGACTATAAGAACGCGTTCGTTCAGACGTTCTCTATAGCATTATATAGCATTGTACCACGTTTTCATATACGATGCCACGTTCTAATGCATAACGTACAGCGTATATTCAGCGTTGTCTCAGAGCCAAGACTAACATACTTTTAGGATTAATTGGATTGGTTTGGATTGATTGTATTTAACGCCACTTTCAACAATAAAGATTAATTGGAAGATTTTAGATTTAAAAGGTAATATACACAAAGAAAAAAGTTAAGCACCTCCATGTTTTTTTTGAAATGACAAATGATGCGACAAGTATCACTAGATTACTGACCAGATAATATCAAGAACGCAATGGTGACCTGTTAGGACATTACATTGGCTGTAAGGAATCACAAAAAAATCAAGAAAAATGTTAATTTAATGAATCTTTAATCACAATATCACAAGTCCAGTTTTTGCAGTAAAACATGTCCATTGTAAGTATTGACCTTCGCAGTTCAAAAAGCACGATAAGATTGTAATTTCACTTTCGCAACGTCACTTATGAATCACTTGACCACATATATTGTTCAAAGTTCAGTACCGGTTGTAACCCCCACGTGCTTGGATGACGGCCTCAACCCTGCGTATCATCCCTCCATTTAGACGTCGGGTGTCCTGTTGTGATAGCTGTTGCCATTCCCGATGCAATGCTGCTTCCAACTGACGAATGTTTTGCACAGAAGATTCCCGAGCATGTGTACGACGGCCTAACATGTCCCAAATATACTCTATGGGATTCATATCCGGGCTCATTGCTGACCAAGGAACATAAGTCACGGCTTCGCTTTGGAGGTAGGCGGTTACTGCTCTTGAACGATGAGGCCTGGCGTTGTCATCCATATACACAGGCATTGTAGCTAATGGGTGGTTTTCGAAATGGGGGAAAACAACTGGTTGCAAGACGTCTCTGGTATACTGATCACCAGTTATATTTCCTTGTAAAGTCACTAAATCCAGCTTGCACTCTTGAGAGATACACCCCAAACCATTACTGAGCCTCCACCGTAAGGGACAGTAGGCTGGATGTTCCTTGTGGTATAGGCTGTATTTGTGTGTCCCCAAACCCTCATCCGCCCGTCGGTTACATGAAGCAGAAGCCGGCTCTCTTCTGACCAACGGATTGTGCACCATGTCCTTAAATTCCAACCATGTCGTGCTAAGCACCATGCAAAACGTATTCGTCGATGTCAGTCTGCCAACAGTGGAAGTTTAATTACCTTCATTGGCTTAAGTCCCGCTGATTTCAGACGATTTCTAACTGTTCTTGTTGACAGACGTCTATTGCGCAGCCAGAGTTGTTTGAGTACGGGACTGGTTGCGAATGGCACCCGTCTAACCAAACGCTGTAATGCCCTGTCGTCATGATCGTATGTTACCCGTGGTCTGCCGGATCTTGGCAAGATTTTCACATTGTTGGTGTGTGTGTGTGTTTTCTCACCAGTCGGCTAACTACAGCACAGTAGTGGGCCATCTGACGTACAATAGCTTTGAAGGACATCCCTGTTGTATGCATGCCGATTATTTGCCATTGTTGTGCTTCTGAAATTTGCCTTCGTACAATACTTACTGAGAATTAAAAAAAATAATTAAAACACCGGACTAAAATACCCAAATTCGAAGAGTGAACATACTGAATTTTGAGCAATGCGTGAGAGGCATAGTTCACTTGCATGACAAGTCAATATTAAACATAATGGTCACATCTCTGGGAGCACATATTTTTAATGGAAGATTGTTCTTGTTACAATCAACATAAATATTAGAATCTAAGCTTAGTGTAACTTATTATGTTTTAATATATCAGGGGGTGCTTAACTTTTTTCTTTGTGTATATATTATATTGATGTAACAAAGAAGAAAATTAATTAATTAATTAATTAATTAATTCTCAATTGTGTTTTGATATTGCTGACCTTTAGCTTCTATGGTGCTATGTGATAGTGTTTGTCAGTGACTTGCGGCAGGTTGGTGGTTTTCAATGAATACTCCATTTTCCTCCAGTATTAAAACTGACCACGAAATAGGTGTAATAATGTTACAAATGACGTTAAAACAATAACACTAACCCTATCCCCTCTATGAGGCTTTGTTTTTTTTTTAAATAACGAATATTTTTCAGCTTTTCTTTTGACAATAGGGATATTTGCAGATTACTTGTTTTTGAATCAATATTATAATCGGGTTATTTGTTGTTGACCTTCTTTACATTTCAAATAGATTTTACCTTTTTCTTAGTTCCATGATGTGATGTCCGCTTCGAGTCACGATTACAAACGATGTTTGGTTAACCTTTCCTCTTTAGCGGGTACATGTTTTATTTACGCATACTAGAGTCAAATATATCAAAATATGTTTGTTTGTTTGCTTGATGGCGTTTAACGCCACTTCCAACAATATTTCAGTTATATCGTGGTGGTCAGTCTTATTGGTGGGAGAACCGGAGTATCCGGAGAAAACCACCGATCTCTCGTAAATCACTGACAAACTTTATCATATACTGTTGTACACCTCGCCCTGGTCGAGATTCGAATTCATAACATCAGTAGTGATAGGCAGTGGTTGCATATGTGGTTGTAAATCCAATTAGTATGCGATAGCGGCCAGGACTACGCCGTCCGTTTCGAGTTACGATTAAAAACGATGTTTGATTAATCTTTACACTATTTCCTTTCTTAGCGGGTACATGTTTTATTTACGCATAACAGTGTCAAATAAATAATCTATGTGTATATCGTATAAGAGTATGTAATCATACACTTTCTTAACGCCACGATATAGCTGAAATATTGCTACAGTTGGCTTTAAACACCAATCAATCAATCAACCAATCGCAAAGCAGTAACATGACGGCTACCACTGTTATATCAGGAAGTGCTTACCCTTCAGCATCGCATAAGTTCACCTCCATCATCCCCGCTCTAAGCCTACATGTATGATACATGCATAGTCAAGTTCACCTATTCATCGAAAATGTACCAGCCACCGTCGTGGCCGCGGTCGTATGGTAGTTTGATTTACAACTTCCTCTGCAATCAGTGCCTATCATCACTAATGGTCCGAGTTCGAATCTCGATCAGGGCGAGATGTACAACATTATGTGATCAAGTTTGTCAGTGACTTGCGACAGGTCGGTGTTTTTTCTTCCGGGCAATCCTGTTTCATCCACCAATATAACTGATGCCACGATAAAACTGGAATACTATTGCAAGTGGCGTTAAATACCACTATCAAGCAAACAAACAATCAAAATGTAAGAGCATAAACTACATTTGTTAGACATTCTAAGCATCGAAGACATTTATTTTTATTTATTCATTTTTTGCGTTTTTGGTTGATGACATCTGAATCTACTATCGACTGGATTATGTAAATTTATCAATAAATTCGAAATAAACCATTTAAAATAAATATACCATCGAGACGACAGGACTTCACAGCATACGTTTTCTGCCTACCGGTTTCCTATGAATGTTTGACCTTGTATGGTTATGTTTGATCCCAGAATAACCAAATTCAGTTGTAATGGTAAGTTTTCGTCATATTGTTCATTAATTTAAGCTTATATAAACACAGCTAACTAAGGCATGCATTGCATAATTCGAATTGAAAACGATTTGAATCAAGCAAAATAATAATTAGCAGCTTTAAGCTATTGTTAATATACTTTTTTAACATCATGCTATAGTTTATTTTAAAAAAAAACCCGCATGTTTACAACAACCTAGGAGTGTTTTACTGCAATCTTACTTGTCCAGGGGTAGCAAGTGAAATTTCAAAAACAAAGTTCACTCAAACACACTTTATATTCGTTTTTAATAACATTGTTTGAAGTTGTTTAACGCCACTTTCAACAATAGTTCAGCTACATCGTGGCGATCAGTTTTATTGGTGGATGAACGGGAGTACCAGGAGAAAATCACCGACCTGTTGCAAGTCACTACAAACTTTATCACATAATGTTGTACCCCTCGCTATGATCGAAGTTCGAACTCATAACATCAGTGATGACAGGCACTGAGTGCATAGGTAGTTGTAATTCCAACCACAATACGATCACGGTCACGACGGCCCCTGTTAATAATATTAAATACATCGCGTTACGATAGTGGTTAGGATAACATACATTTTCGTTCAGAAAATTTAATATATCAATGTCATAATGAAGTGAAGCACATACAGATAAATAAGATACCAAACAACAAAACATACAACACTGTCGATACAGTTCCATGTTCCAATAGAAAAATCGTAGAAAAATGCAAAATTGATACTGTCTTGGCACCGGTGTTCGCGCATCCGGTGAGTTCGCCCATACGTATTATACATGTGAAAATTGCAAAATCATTGGAAAAGTTGAGATGGAGACTACTGGTATGTGAGGATTAACTCTAATTATATTAAAAGATATCAAACGTTTTCAAATTTGAGCTTATTTTGAAGGAATATGTATAAACTTCAATTTCGAAAACTTTCAAAATAAAATCTTTCCTTTATTCATTTTTAAGAACCATCCAAAGTATGCATGCGCGATATCACCGGACGTTGCAACATTTGTCAAAAATCGAGGGTTGGTTTGTTTACACTTCGTTTTATCTGAAATGTTAAAAATTGTAGTGGAATCCGGATAACGATCATAAAGGTAATACTTCAATGTATTTGTGGATGATTTAAATTAATTCAATAAAATGTTGGTAAGCTGTGAAATTTACCACTGAACCCTTAGGTGCGCGAACTCACCGGACTGCTCTGTATCCCTAAAATACAAATACACTCTCCTTCTTGCCTTTGACGTGCCCTTCAATAAGATGTGGCGGTGTCAAACCAGTGATATGAGCCCAAGCCTCCCATCGTAGTGAAGAGAGGCGGTCAAGCATACATTAGTAAATAATATAACCTAAGCTGAAACATTTTAGATTTATAATATACATTTCCTTTACAAACACAATGACATGCACACTGTTTACATTGTAAGGTCAAACAGAGTTACGGTAATGGTGTTTAATGCTACATTCAACAATATTTCAGTTATATCGTGGTGGTCAATGTTATTGGTGGAGGACAGCGGAGTACGCCGAGAAAACCCCCCGAGTAAGTAAGTAAGTAAGTAAATAAGTACATGCATCTCAATAGAGCACATAATCAATTGTCTATGCGACTTGTTAAATGTATATTTAAACTTATCACTGTTCATCACAATATTTGTCGTAATCGCCTGAACAGAGAACACGTGATCAATTGTCAAAATGACATATCAAATTCATAGCCACATGAAACACATGATCAATTGTTAACATGGCCTCTCAAATTCATAGTCACAGAGAACACATGATCAATTGTTAACATGACACATCAAATTCATTTCTTCAGAGAACACATGTTCAATTGTTTATATGATATGTCAAATTAATTTGCACTGAAAATGCACAATCAAATGTTTATGTGATATGTCAAATTCA
Organism: Gigantidas platifrons; assembly: GCA_002080005.1. Lineage (NCBI taxonomy): Eukaryota > Metazoa > Mollusca > Bivalvia > Mytilida > Modiolidae > Gigantidas > Gigantidas platifrons. The sequence goes on from MJUT01025698.1 coordinate 116,628, forward strand.
TTTCCAGAGAAAACGCACACTCATTGTATTTGTGATATGTCAAATTAATGTCCACAGAAAATGCACAATCAATTGTTTATGTGATATGTCAAATTAATGTCCACAGAAAATGCACAATCACCTGTTTATGTGATATGTCAAATAAATTTTCACAGGAAATGCACAATCAATTGTGTATTTGATATGTCAAATTAATTTCCACAAAAATTGCACAATCAACTGTTTATGTGATATGTCTAATTAATTTCCACAGAAAATGTACAATCAATTGTTTATTTGATATGTCAAATGAATTTCCACAGGAAATTCACAATCAATTGTTTTTCTGATATGTCAAATTACTGTCAACAGAAAATGCACAATCGATTGTGTTGGTGATACGTCAGATTAATGTCCAAAGAAATTCCACAATCAACTGTTTATGTGATATGTCAAATTAATTTACACAGAAAATGCACAATCAATTGTTTATATGACATGCTACATTCATATATCAGGGGAACACATGTTTACATAGAAGAGAATGTGTATACCAAAGGGGTGATCATAATCCATATATTGAAGAGGAACAGACAACACAATGGTCAAAAGAAAAAGTACAAACAACGTTCTACAAAACATGCACAAAACAAAATATCAAGAGTGTGCTCCCTTAAAACAACGTTATTATATGACATGATCGCTTGAAGATATATAATACAGAAAAAAAAACACTCATAATATCCATATGGAAAGCTGTGGAACGATTATTTACTGTTCAGGGAGAGTAAACAGAGTGTGAAGATATCAAAGGGGCAATCATAATCCGTATATCGAAGAAGAACAGACAACACATTGGTCAAAAGAAAAAGTAGAAAAGGACAAACTACGATCTACAAAACATATATATAAAACTAAAGATCGAGTAACACAAACCCCACTAAAAACGGGGGTGAACTCAGGTGCTCTGCAAGGGTGAGCAGTTCCTGCTCCACTAATGATACCTGTCGTGCTAATCTAGTTATAAACCCGGTGATAAGTCATGAATGAGGAAAGGACCGGGAAATATTCACGACAAGTGGAACATGTCCGTGGTCATTTGCGACACATGTATTCCATAACGGTAAATCAAGTCATGGTGGCGACCGTAAAACTGTCGAAGTGATGACTTCAACTTAACAATGAGGAACCCTTGGTTTAGTAGCTTCCCTGTTAGCAGCAACTCTCCATCAAGGCAATCCTGATAAGAATCGGAAGCTCTGGAATTTCGTATCATATAAGAGATATATACTCCATATGCAGGTGCAGCTGGATTGTTGCTACATGTAAATGGAAAGTTCACAATAGGAAAATTGAAATCATCTATTGTGTCTAACAGTTTCGTTCTTAACCACCTCTCACTATCAATTTCGAATGCTTGTTGAATTGTTGTACGTACATAGAGTGTATGTAGACTTTGAATACATGGAAAAGTGCTTGCTGAATTATTATATGTCCACAGAGTGTTTGTTGTTGCTGTGTACGTGCACAACGTGTTAGTTAAATTTGTGTACGTACATAGAGTGTTTGTTGATGTTGTGTACGTGCACAGAGTGTGTGTTGATGTTGTGTAAGAACCCCACTAAAAACCGTTATCGTTATTGTTCTATTACTTGTCAAGTGTTCAACAGATCAGCAATAATATCCCCTTGTGCCCCTATCTATTAAACATAATAGTTATAATCAATAAACCAAAGAAATAAATAAAAAACACATACATTTAAAAAAAAGAAAATTCGAAATACAGTATTTAAAATAAATATATCAGGTAAACACGTGGTTTACAATTTATCACTCAAACGTGACGATACGAATTTACAGCAAATATTTCTGTCTACGAGTTTGCTATGAATGTTGAACCTTTGTATGGCTATTTTTGATCCCAGAATAACCAAATTCCATTGTAATGGTAAGTTGTCGTCATATTGTTCATTAATTTAAGCTAATGTAAACACAGTTAACAAAGTCATACACTATATAATTCGAAGTGAAAACGATTGAATAAAGCAAAATAATAATTAGTTGATATAAACTATTGTTAATAATTATTTTAAAATCATATTATAGTATCGTTTTACTCGAGCTTTAGTTTTAAACAAACATTAAAACACAAGCTCTAATGAGCTTTTAAATCCGACATAAGAATATGCATATACAAACAATAAAACAAAAACATGCACACACTATTTGCTAAAAAAAAAAAAAAAAAAAAAAAAAAAAAAAAAAAAAAACACCACGGTCATATAAAAATTGTCTATGAAATTATCTTCAAACTTTTCTTATTAAAAAAAAACAAACGCATGTTTACAATTACCTTAATGACCCTGTTATACATCAAGCTCTACTCTCCATGGGTTGCGAGTTATACTTTTCCAAACTGTCTTCACCTAATTCAATTTAGAACCATCAAATCAGCAACTGATTGTGGCAAATCGTCAAATACAATTCAAGTTCCTGTTCTCATTTTTAATATGCATAACATGTTTACTGCTGGGCTTGACTTGGTTGGCCATTTTCGAATACCTGTGTCACAAATGATCTCGGCTATATTTCAATTGTCGTAAACATTTCCCGGTCCTTTACTCATTCATTTCAACTTACTTTACTTCCATATTTTCCATATCATTTCACAGTTTTCTTCTGTATGTTCCAAATCTTTTCACTTTTCACCCTGCCTTTCTTTTATAATTTTCATATCATTTCACAATTTTCTTCCATATTTTCCATATCATTTCTCAATTTTCTTCCATATTTTCCATATCATTTCCCATTTCAACTTACATTACTTCCATATTGTCCATATCATTTCACAGTTTTCTTCTGTATTTTCCAAATCTTTCCACTATTCACCTTGCCTTTCATCCATATTTTCCATATCATTTCACATTTTAACTTACTTTTGTTCCAAATTTTCCATATCATTTCACTATTCAACCTACTTTTCTTCCATATTTTTCATATCTTTTCACTATTCAACTTGCATTTCTTCGATATTTTCCATATCATTTCACAATTTTATTCTATATTTTCCATATCATTTTACATTTCAACTTACTTTTCTTCCATATTTTCCATATCATTTCACTATTCAACCTACTTTTCTTCTGTATTTTCCATTTTTTTCACAATTTTCTTCCATATTTTCCACATCATTTCACAATTTTCTTCTGTATTTTCCAATTTTTTCACAATTTTCTTCCATATTTTCCACATCATTTCACAACTTTCTACTGTATTTTCCGAATATTTTAACTATTCAACTTGCCTTTCTTTTATATTTTTCATATCTTATCACTATTCGAAATACCTTTCATTAATATTTTCCATATCATTTCACAATTTCCTTCCATATTTCCCATATCATTTCACATTTCAACTTACCTTTCTTCCATATTTTCCATATCTTTTCACTATTCAACCTACCTTTCTTCTGTATTTTCCAATTTTTTCACTATTTTCCTCCATATTGTACATATCATTTCAGAATGTTCTTCCATATTTTATATCATTTCACATTTTAACTTACTTTACTTCCATATTTTCCATATCATTTCACAGTTTTCTTCTGTATTTTCCAAATCTTTTCACTATTTACCTTGCCTTGGTTTTATATTTTTCATATCCTATCACTATTCGAAATGCCTTTCATCCAAATTTTCCATATCATTTCACAATTTTCTTCCATATTTTCCATATCATTTCACATTTCAACTTACTTTTCATCCATATTTTCCATATCATTTCACTATTCAACCAACTTGTCTTCCATATTTTTCATATCTTTTCACTATTCAACTTGCCTTTCTTCGATATTTTCCATATCATTTCACAATTTTCTTCCATATTTTCCATATCATTTCACAATTTTCTTCCATATTTTCCATATCATTTCACCATGTTCTTCCATATTTTCCATATCACTTCAAAATGTTCTTTCATATTTTTCATATCATTTCTCATTTCAACTTACTTTTATTCCATACTTTCCATATCATTTCACAATTTTCTTCTGTATTTTCTAAATCTTTTTCACTTTTCAACTTGCTTTTCTTCTATAATTTCCATATCTTTTCACATTCCAACTTACTTTTCTTCTGTATTTTCCTAATCTTTTCACTATTTTCATCCATATTGTACATATTATTTCACAATTTCTTCCATATTTTCCGTCTCATTTTACAATTTTCTTCCATATTTTCCAAATCTTTCACTATTCACCTTGCCTTTCTTTTATATTTTTCATATCATATCACTATTCGACTTTCCTTTCTTCTATATTTTCCATATCATTTCACAATTTTCTTCCATCTTTTCCATATCATTTCACAATGTTCTTTCATATTTTCCATATCATTTCACATTTCAACTTACTGTTTGTCCATATTTTCCATATCATTGCACTATTCAACCTACTTTTCTTTCATATTTTCCATATTTTGTCACTATTCAACTTGCCTTTCTTCCATATTTTCCATATCATTTTACAATTTTCTTCCATATTTTCCATATCATTTCACATTTCAATTTACTTTTATTCCATACTTTCCATATCATGTCACAATTTTCTTCTCTATTTTCCAAATCTTTCCATTCTTCAAGTTGCCTTTCTTCCACATTTCCCATATCCTTTCACATTTCAACTTACCTTTCTTCCATATTTTCCATATCTTTTCACTATTCAACTTACTTTTCTTCTGTATTTTCCAAATCTTTTCGTTATTTTCTTCCATATTTTCCATATCATTTCACATTTCAACTTACTTTACTTCCATATTTTCCATATCATTTCACAATTTTCTGCTTTATTTTCCAATCTATTCACTATTCACCCTGCCTTTCTTTTATATTTTTCATATCTCATCACTATTCGAAATGCCTTTCATCCATATTTTCCATATCATTTCACGATTTTCTTCCATATTTTACATATCATATCACAATATTCTTCTGTATTGTTGATATCTTTTCACTATTCAACTTACTTTTCTTCTGTATTTTCCATATCTTTTCACAATTCAACTTTGGTTTCTTAAGGACTTTTTATATATTTTCAATAATTTCTTCCATATTTTCCATATCATTTCACAATTTTCTTCTGTATTTTCCAAATCTTTTCACTATTCAACTTGCCTTTCGTCCATATTTTCCATATAATTTCACTCTTCGACCTACTGTTCTTCATTATTTTCTTTATCTTTTCAATATTTGCTACTGTATTTTCCAAATCTGTTAAATATTTTCTTCGATATTTTCCATATCATTTCACTATTCAACCTATTTTTCTTCCATATTTTTCATATCTTTTCACTATTCAACTTGCCTTTCTTCAATATTTTCTATATCATTTCACAATTTTATTCCATATTTTCCATATCATTTCACAATTTTCTTCTGTATTTTCCAAATCTTTTCACTATTCGACTTGCCTTTCTTCCATATTTTCTATATCATTTCACATTTCAACTTACAATCCTTCCATATTTTCCATATATTTTCACTATTCTACTTACCTTTCTTCCATATTTTCCATATCATTTCACAATTTTCTTCTGTATTTTTAATATCTTTTCACTATTCAACTTGGGTTTCTTCCATATTTTTATAACTTTTCACTATTTTCTTACATATTGTCCATATCGATTCACTACCCAGCTTGCCTTACGTCCATATTTTCCATATCATTGTCGGCGGAATTGTTGTAGTGTTCAGTTATTAATATTGATTGTCCGTGGAATTGTACGCATGTTTAGTAGTTAACAGTGATTGTCGGTGGAATTGTGGGCCTGTTTATTACATTTGTAGTATATGATGATTGTCTTTCGAATTGTGTGCGTGTTCAGTAGTTTAAGATGATTTTCGGTGGAATTGTGTGCATGGTCATTCGTTCATAATGCTCTTCTGTGGAATTGCGGTAGTGTTCAGTAGTTTATAGTTGTTGTCGGTGGAATTGCAGTAGTGTTTAGTGGTTTATATTTATCGTGGGTGGAATTGTGTGCGTGTTCAGCAGTTAATAATGATTGGCCGTAAAATTGTGATAGTGTTCAGTAGTTTATTGTCGGTGGAATTGCGGTAGTGTTCAGTAGTCTATAATAATTGTCGGTTCATTTGTGGGCATTTCCAACAGTTTATATTGAGTGTCGGTGAAATTTTGTGCGAGTTTAGTAATTTATAGTGATTGTCGGTGGAATTGTGCGCTTGATTAGTAGTTCAGAGTCATTGTCTGTGGAATTGCGGTAGGGTTCGGTAGTTTATAGTTGTTGTCGGTGGAATTGCAGTAGTGTTTAGTGGCTTATATTTATCGTGGGTGGAATTGTGTGCGTGTTCAGCAGTTAATAATGATTGGCCGTAAAATTGTGATAGTGTTCAATAGTTTATTGTCGTTGTCGGTGGAATTGCGGTAGTGTTCAGTAGTCTATAATAATTGTCGGTTCATTTGTGGGCATGTCCAACAGTTTATATTGAGTGTCGGTGAAATTTGTGCGGGTTTAGTAATTTATAGTGATTGTCGGTGGAATTGTGCGCTTGATTAGTAGTTCAGAGTCATTGTCTGTGGAATTGCGGTAGGGTTCAGCAGTTTATAATGATCGTGGGTGATATGTTGGTAGTATTCAGTAGTCTATGGTGATTGTCAGTGGAACTCTGAGCGTGTTTAGTAGTTTGTGATTGTTGGTGAGACTGTGGTATTGTTCAGTAGTCTACACTGAACGGCGGCGGAATTTTGGTAGTGCTTAGTAGTTTATGGTGAATGTCGATGGAATTGCAGTAGTGTTTAGTAGTTTATTATTAATGTCGGTCGAATTGTGATAGTGTCCAGTAGTTTATAATGATTTTTGGTCCATTTGTTGGCATGTCCAGCAGTTTATATTGATTTTCGATGAAATTTTGTGCGTGTTTTGTAATTTATAGTGATTGTCGGTTGAATAGCGGTAGTGTTCAGTAGTTTATACTGATTGTGGGTGAAATGTCGGTAGTGTTCAGTAGCTTATGGTGATTGTCAGTGGAACTGTGAGCGTGTTTGTTAGTTTATGATTGTTTGCGGGACTGCCATAGGTGTCAGTAGTTTATAATCAACAACGGTAGATTTGTGTGAATGATTAACAGTTTATATTGATTGTCGGTGAATTTGTATGCGTGTTTAGTAGTTCACTGTGATTGTCGATGGAAATACGGTACTGTTCAGTAATCTACAATGATTGTCGGCGGAATTTCGGTAGTCTTCAGTAGTTTATAGTGAATGTCGGTGGATTTCTGATAATGTTCAGTAGTTTATTATGATTGTAGGCGGAATTGTGGTAGTGTTCAGTAGTTAATTGTTGTTGTCGGTGGAATTACGGTAGTTTTAAGTAATTTAATCATGAATGACGGTGGATTGTGTGCATGCTTAGAAATTTATATTGATTTTTGGGGGAATTGTTTGCGTGTTTATTAGTACATTGTGATTGTTTGTGGATTTGCGGTAGCGTTCAGTAGTCTATAATAATTGTCGGTTCATTTGTGGGAATGTCCAGCAGTTTATATTGAGTGTCTTTGAAATTGTGTTCGTGTTTAGTAATTTATAGTGATTGTCTGTGGAATTGTGCGCTTGTTTAGTAGTTCATAGTCATTGTCTGTGGAATTGTGGTAGTGTTCAGTACTTTATTATGATCTTGGGTGAAATGTTGGTAGTATTCGGTAGTTTATTGTGTTTGTCAGTGGAACTGTGAGCGTATTTAGTAATTTATGATTGTTGGTGGGACTGTGGTATTGTTCAGTAGTCTACAGTGAATTGTGGCGGAATTACGGTAGTCTTTTGTAGTTTATAGAGAATATCGGTGGAATTGCAGTAGTGTTTAGTAGTTTATAATTAATGTCGGTCGAATTGTCATAGTGGTCAGTAGTTTATGATGATTGTCGGTACATTTGTGGGCATGTCCAGCAGCTTATTTTGATTGTCGTCGAAATTGTTTGCGCGTTTAGTAATCTATAGTGATTGTCGGTGGAATTGTGCTCTTTTTTTGTAGTTCATAGTGATTGTCGGTGGAATTGCGGTAGAGTTCAGTAGTTTATAATGATCGTGGGTGAAATGTCAGTAGTTTTCAGTAGTTTCTGGGGATTGTCAGTGATTAGCAGTTGATATTGATTGTCGGTGAACTTGTATGCGTGCTTAGTAGTTCACTGTGATTGTCGGTGGAATTGTGGTACTGTTCAGTAGTCTACAATGATTGTCTGCGGAATTGCGGTAGTCTTTAATAGTTTATAGTGAATGTCGGTGGAGTTGCATTAGTGTTTAATAGTTTATGTTGATTGTCGGTGAAATTATGTGCGTGTTTATGTAATTTATAGTGATTATTGGTGGAATTGTGCGCTTGTATAGTAGTTCATTGTGATTGTCCGTGTAATTCCGGTAATGATCAGTAGTTTATAATGAATAACGGTGAAGTTATGTGAATGCTTTGCAGTTTATATTGATTTTCTGTGAAATGGTGTGCGTGTATAGTAGTTCATTGTGATTGTCGGTGGAATTGCGGTAGTGTTCAGTAGTTTATAATGATCGTGGGTGAAATGTCAGTAGTTTTCAGTAGTTTATGGTGATTGTCAGTGGAACTGTTAGCGTGTTTAGTAGTTTATGATTGTTGATGGGACTGCGGTAGTGATCAGTGGTTTATAATCAATAACGGTGGATTTGTGTGAATGATTAGCAGTTGATATTGATTGTCGGTGAACTTGTATGCGTGCTTAGTAGTTCACTGTGATGGTCGGTGGAATTGTGGTACTGTTCAGTAGTCTACAATGATTGTCTGCGGAATTGCGGTAGTCTTTAATAGTTTATAGTGAATGTCGGTGGATTTGCAGTAGTGTTTAATAGTTTATGTTGATTGTCGGTGAAATTATGTGCGTGTTTATGTAATTTATTGTGATTATTGGTGGAATTGTGAGCTTGTTTAGTAGTTCATTGTGATTGTCGGTGTAATTGCGGTAATGTTCAGTAGTTTATAATGAATAACGGTGAATTTATGTGAATGCTTTGAAATTTATATTGATTTTCGGTGAAATGGTGTGCGTGTATAGTAGTGCATTGTGATTGTCGGTGGAATTGCGGTAGTGTTCAGTAGTTTATAATGATCGTGGATGAAATGTCGCTAGTATTTAGTAGTTTATAATGATTGTCGATGGAATTGTGGTAGTGTTCAGTAGTTTATAGTGATTGTCGGTGGAATTGTACGCGTGTTTAAAAGTTCATTCTGATTGTCGGTGGAATAATGCGCGTTTTTAGTAGTTTATAAAGATTGTCGGTGGAGTTGTGTGCATGCTCATTCGTTTATGATGCTTTTCTGTGGAATTGAGGTAGTATTTAGTTGTTTATTGTGATTGTTGGTAGAGTTGCGGTAGTGTTCAGTAGTTTATAATGATCGTGGGTGAAATTGCGTAGTGTTCAGTAGTTTATTATCAATAACGGTGGATTTGTGTGAAAGCTTTGTAGTTCATAGTGATTGTCGGTGGAATTGCGGTAGTGTTCAGTAGTTTATAATGATCGTGGGTGAACTGTCGGTAGTGTTCAGTAGTTTATAGTGATTGTCAGTGGAACTGTGAGTGTGTTTAGTAGTTTGTGATTGTTGGTGAGACTGCGGTAGTGGTCAGTAGTTTATAATCAATAACGGTGGATTTGTGTGAATGATTAGCAGTGTATATTGATTGTCGGTGAACTTGTAAGCGTGGTTAGTACTTCATAGTGATTGTCGGTGGAATTGTGCGCGTGCTTAGTAGTTTATACTGATTGTCGGTCGAATTGTGTGCGTGCTTAGTTCATTTGTATTTTATGATGATTGTCGGTCGAATTGTGTACGTGTTCAGTTATTTATAATGATTTTCGGTGGAATTGTGTTCATGTTCATTCGTTTATGATGCTTTTCGGTGGAATTGCGGAATGTTCAGTAGTTGTTGTCGGTGGAATTGCAGTAGTGTTTAGTAGTTTATTGTGATTGTCGGCAGAGGTGTGGTAGTGTTCAGTAGTTTATAATGAATAACGGTGAATTTGTGTGAATGCTTTGCAGTTTATATCGATTTCGGATGAAATTGTGTGCGTGTATAGTAGTTCATTGATTTTGTCGGTGAAATTGCGGTAATGTCCAGTAGTCTATAATGATTGTCGGTGAAATTGCGGTAGTCTTTAGTAGTTTATAGTCATTGGCGGTGGCATTGCGGTAGTGTTCAGTAATTTAGCAATGAATGAAGATGGATTGTGTGAATGCAGTTTATATTGATAGTCGGTGCTTAGTAGTTCACTGTGATTGTCAATGGAAATGCGGTACTCTTCAGTAGTCTACAATGATTGTCGGTAGAATTGCGATATTCTTTATAGTGATTGTCGGTGGAATTGCAGTAGTGTTTAGTAGTTTGTAATTAATGTAGGTCGAATTGTGATAGTGTTAAGTAGTCTAAAATAATTGTCGGTGCATTTGTGGGCATATCCAGCAGTGTATATTGAGTGTCGGTGAAATTGTGTGCGTATATAGTAGTTTATGATTGTTTTTGGGACTGCGGTAATGGTCAGTAGTTTATAATCAATAACGGTGGATTTGTGTGAATGATTAGCAGTTTATATTGATTGTCGGTGAACTTGTATGCGTGTTTATTAGTTCACTGTGATTGTCGGTGGAATTACGGTACTGTTCAGTAGTCTACAATGATTGTCGGTGGAAGTGTTTTAGTCTTTAGTAGTTTATAGTGAATGTCGGTGGAATTGCAGTAGTGTTTAATAGTTTATAGTTAATGTCGGTCGAATTGTGAGAGTGTTCAGTAGTTTATAATGATTATCGGCGGAATGGTAGTAGTGTTCAGTAGTGGATATTGACTTTCCGTGGAATTGTACGCGTGTTTATTAGTTCATAGTAATTGTCGGTGGAATTATGCACGTGTTTTGTAGTTTATCCTGATTGTCGGCGAAATTGTGTGCTTGTTCACTAGTTTATAATGATTGTCGGTGGAATTGTATGCATGTTCATTCGTTTATGATACTTTTCGGTGGAATTTCGGTAGTGTTCAGTAGTGTATAGTTGTTGTCGGTTGAATTTGAGTAGTTATTGTAGTTGTTGGTTGAGTTGCGGTAGTGTTCATGAGTATATTATGATCGTGGGTGAAATTGCGTAGTGTTCAGTAATTTATTATGAAACGGAGGATTTATGTGAATGCTTAACAGTTTATATTGATTGTCGGTGAACTTGTGTGCGTGTTTAGTAATTTATAGTGATTGTCGGTTGAATCGTGCGCTTGCTTAGTAGTTCATTGTGATTGTCGGTGGAATTGTGGTAGTTGTCAGTAGTTTATAGCGATTGTCAGTGGAACTGTGAGCGTGTTCAGTAGTTTATGATTGTTGGTGAGATTGCGGTAGTGTTCAGTAAATTAATAATGAATGACGGTGGATTGTGTGCATGCTTAGAAGTTTATATTGATTGTCGGGGGAATTGTTTGCGTGTTTAATAGTTCATTGTGATTATCTGGGTAATTGTGGTAGTGTTCATTAGTCTATAATAATTGTCGGTGCATGTGTTGGTATGTACAGCAGTTTATATTGATTGTCGGTGAAATTGTGTGCGCGGTTAGTAATTTATTGTGATTGTCGGTGGAATTTTGCATGCCACCCTACTTATCCAAGGGGCCAGAGTTAGGTAGCTGAATTACCTAGCAACTCATACAAGTCTATCATCAATACGGTATGGGTTAGCGCCCCTCTTTATAAATTACACAATAGCGTGGACTCGAGTCGCAAGCGTTCATGTTTACCAGTTACGTCCCCATTTTCGGTTGGTCTAGCCTGGTACTCCGACTTCTTTCACCACTAAAACTGGTGACCATGATATTGCTGAAATATTGATGAAAGTAGCGTGAAACACAACAAATCAAGCAATCAACCTACTTATACGTATATTATATATAACGAAACACTACATACGATTCTAGAGGAACAATATATGTTTGAATATCCCAAATGGTTAATTAGAAGCAGTAAATCGAAGACGGACAGACAACACAAAGGAACACAGGATCGTTGTTAAAATATTAAAACGGCATTGTTGCTTTTTATTTTCTTAGTGCTATCTTATATCACAGCTATAGCTAGGTCTGCTTCATACACTGACATACACGTAGAAGTTGACAATGAGAGTCGGCGAAAAAATACACGTTTCGACAACAGATAATTTCAATTTTCCCATTGTCAGTTTTCCATTTATAAGTAGAAACACAACCTGTTAATGGAGTATCAGTTGATCCGATATTCCCGAGCGTGTGGTTCCTATAATGAGTTCTTGGTGCTAACAAAGCTACTGAACCAAGGGGTTCTATTGTCAAGTTGAAATCATCACGTCGAGAGTTTGACGGTCGCCACCTTACCTGGTTGGTTAAATAGCTGTGTCACAAATGCCCACTGATACCAATCGCTTGTCGTAATTGTAATCATATCCTTTGATCATGCATAATTTATCACGGGGTTTGTAGCAGGAGAAAAAGAAAAATGACAAAAAGCTATCTATAAAACACTACACAGAAAACTAAAGATCATACAACACGAACCCAACCAAAAACCCGTTGTGTAATCATGTGCATCAGATGGATACACAGTTCCTGTTTTACAAGTAGTACATGTCGTGCTACTCCAGGTACAAATCCGGTGATACGTCATGGATACATGTTCAAATCTAAAGCTAAGTATTTGCTAACTAGCAATTTATTTCCTTAGTTTTGTATGTATTAAGTTCACTTTTCAAATTTATGCACTGGTTATTTTCATAACTGTATGTTGCATAGGTACAAATTAACAAATATATTTGTGCTTTATTATGTTAGTTACGTCTGAGAGATATGCACTTACGTCACATAGAAATAAGGTGAGTTATAACTGAAGACAAAATCATACATTCAAGCCAATATATGGTAAGATACAAATTATTCCAGAATCGCGTTCCGTGTGCTAAGTTAACTATCGACATTCCTATTTATATGACCTAGGGAAAAATACATAACATGGAGCACAGATAAGGGTTTCTGTGTCTGAGGATGGAATGCATACAGTCAAGCAAAAATAAGTATATGTATGTCTGCGAGTTACATAGATGTATGCCAGAGATATATGTATGCATGACACATATATACATGTATGTCAAAGATACATCTACAGGTAAACAACTATAATGCTATCAGTGTCTTCTGGGGAGAGATAACTGTATATTAAAATTAAGATCAGACCATATATTTCTGAGGCTGTTTCTCTCTCTGATTTAATTTGATTTTATTTATTGTGCTTAACGCTACTTTCAGCAATATTTCAGCTATATCGCGGTGATCAGTTTTAGTTGTGGATGAAGTCGGGGTACCCGGAAAGAACCACCAGCCATGGGCAAGCAACTAGTAAACGTTATCACTTTTGGTTGCGTGTCGAGTACACCTTATTTTGTAATTTACAAAGCAGGGTGCGCACCCACGCCATATTGGTGATAGGCTTGTATGAGCTGTTAGGTAATCCAACTAATAACCCGTTGAGCCACACGGGCTATCTTTTCTCTCTAAGATATGCAGACTCTCAAACACAGATAGCATAGTTCCAGTGGAAACAAATACAGTGAAACTAATCTACGATGATTTCCATCTGACAGATAAAAACATAGTCTGCAGCAAGAACAAAACAGACTTCCTATGACTTACGAGAGACGCGTGCAATCATACATTATATGCATAGATAATAAACTGAAAAAAATACCACTCTGTCGGAACAGTTTCAAAATTCAATAGAAAAATCATTAGAAGAAGAAAAATCGATAAGGCTAACACACAAATACATGATCACTGATAATTCCCTTAAGTGCGAACAATTCAGTAACACAAAATTGGCGTTGTTAGCTAGTTTTATTGGAACAGAAATCTCCTCTTATCGACAGTATACGACCATGCAAGTGTGTTTTTTTACGTGTGAGTAACACGTCAAGGAAAGCAATATTATTATAGTATCATTATCTGATGGTTTTTATATTGCCCTAGTTATAGATCCTACGCCTGCTGTATTGACCTGAGGTGCAACCGAATGCCAATACAGCAGACGAAGAAAATATAACTAGGCCAATATGAAAAACATCACGTAATGACACATTTATTAATTAACCAGTCCAATACCTCTTGGGACTTTTCCTTGCAATTACCGAAACGTCTAGCGGATTCCAATCTAGCTGTTATTACACTGACCGGAATCAGGCCAATACGAAACATATCCGTATTGGACTGGTTTTTGCCATATTGTCCCAATGAAAGTTTTTATATAGCATTGACAAATGTGATCATAAAAAAGGCTAATAAATCAAAGTTAATTAATAATGAATATTATGCTAATATAGTTAATCGTCGTGACACAAAAGTTATATTAAGCAGACCGGGGTGAACGCATGTGCTCCTGAAGGCACCCGTCGTGTTACTCTAGTTACAAACCCGGTGCTAAGTCATGCATGAGGAAAGACCGGCAAGTGTTTCCGACAAGTAGAACATACGAGTGGTCAATTGTGACATCGACATTCCGTAACAGTTAACATAGTCACGGTGGTGACCGTAAAGCTTCCGAAGTGATGATTTCAGCTTGCCCAATGGGAACCCTTGGCTCAGTAGCTTCCTTGTTAGAAGTAACCCTATATCAAGGAAACCCTTAAAAGGTTTCCTTTGCATCATTTTCATATCGGGAAAGAAGACTTGTCGATTACTATGATTATGATATATAATGTAAATAATGAAATGTTGGGTGAGTGATTGTTATTTAAATCATAATTTTTTTTTCAATTTCTATCATGGCGAGAACAAGTTAATTTTCTATTCTGATGATATCCGTTTTGTACTATACCAACACGCTTAGTTGGATATAAATGGCGCTAGCCGACTGAAAAAAACAGTCCGTGAGTAGAAAATTTACTCCACTTGTACCCATACCTGATACCGAGCCAACCAGTCGTTGTATTCCTTGATACTACATGATTCGCGTAGAAGCAGCCTTTAGTATTTGCATAGTCTTTGGTATAACCGGATCGTGGCTCGAACCACCGATCTACAGCACTCGAGGCGAGCACGTTAACGAATACACAGGCCATGCGATTGAATGATCAAATGAATTAAACTAAGCATCGTGCAGTATATCAAATTAGCAGCATAGTGGTACATATGAAAGGCAGAACCACCGGCTTTGTTTGGTGGTGTCATGTTGTTCATCTTTTTCAGTTTTCTCTGCTGTCTTTTTCTTTATGCTGTGTCTTGTGTATATCTAATGTTGACAGTTTCTCTTGATTGTCCATTCTTGAATGCCCCTTCGGTTTTCTCTAACGTTTATTTACCACACTGGCAAGGCAAGAAATGAAACAATATCAACAATGCCCGGAAGGTTTAACTAGTGCACGATCATGACATATGGGCCTGTTATCATAGAACACAATTTCAATCTATTTAGAATAAAGTGGATAATTTCATGTTTGAAGTGATATGATTCGCTACAGGAGCTTACTTACTTACTTACTGCCTGCTATGCCGTTGGCATGTAGGTAGCAACAAAGGTCCTCAATTCCTGTCTGTCTTTAACCATCTTTTCGACACTCCCCATGTTATTGTTCATGGTCTTCATCTCTCCTTCTAAAGTACGCCTCTACGTGTTTTTCGGCCTGCACTTTCCTTCTGGAGTCCAATAAAGTGCAGTCCTAGTGATGGAATTTCTATATTTTATATATAGTCACATGCCTAATTTCCTTCTTAGTAATATTGTAGCCATATTCTCTAGTTTACAGGAGCAATGATGACTTAACGACATCTTCAGAACTTGATACGTCGGTGGATTAGTGTTTCAGAGGTAAGCTGATGATTATTATTAGATAGTGCTTGAATGGTAAGATAACGATTTATATCATATAGTGTTCCAATTGTAAGATGACGACTATAATTAGACAGTGTTCCAGTGATAAGATAGCGATTTTAATTTGATATTGTTTGAATGGTAAGACAGCGATTTTAATTAGATAGTGCTCCAGTGGTAGGATAGCGATGTATGGTAGATAATGTTCCAGTGGTAAGATAGCGATGTATATTACATAGTGTTCAAGTGGTAAGATAGCGATGTATATTACATAGTGTTCAAGTGGTAAGATACCGATTTATATTAGATAGTGTTCCATTGATAAGATAACGATTTTAGTTAGATAGTGTTCCAGTGGTAAGATAACGATTATAATTAGAGAGTGTTCCAATGGTAAGATACCGATTTATATTAGATAGTGTTCCATTGATAAGATAACGATTGTAGTTAGATAGTGTTCCAGTGCTAAGATAACGATTATAATTAGGTAATGTTCCAGTTGTAAGAATACGATTTTGATTATAAAGTACGCCAGTGGTAAGATCACGATTATAATTAGATAATGTTCCAGTGGTAAGATAACGATGTATGCTAGATATATTTACAGTTGTAAGATAACGATTTCCCATTTAAATCATTTTAAATACTAGCAAATATCTGTTTTTATATGCATATTGTTTACTTCACTTTGAATCGCTACCCTGCGTATGAAACTCGCTACCCTTCACTCTACGACGTTCAGTTTCCCTGGTTGTGAAATATTGTTAAACTAAGACCGCCCCGATAGGTCCAGATTTTGACCTAGAATGATGTCTTTAATTATATGTGTGATTTACAGGTGTAACTTTCAATCTATATGGATGAGATAGTAAGACATTCTTAAACTGTTTATAAAAAAATACACATTATCATTAACATTAACTTAAACACGCATGTGAGTATTAATTTTTTGAAACGGGAAAGGAAATTATGTAGACAAAAAACATTTGATCATATGTAGCTGTTTAACATGTGATGAAAGTGTTTGTTTGATGGTGTTTAACGCCACTTTCAACAATATTTCAGTTGTATCGTGGCGGTCAGTTTTATTGGTGGAGGAAACCGGATAAAACCACCGACCTGTCGCAAGTCACTGACAAACTTTATCACATAATGTTGTACACCACGCCCTGATTGAGATTCGAACTCAAAACATCAGTGATGATAGCCAATGATTGCATATGTAGGTGTATATCCAACAACCATACGATCACGGCCACGACGACTCAAATATGTTATAATAATAATAGACATTTGTTAGTACCTTTACTAATGGGCAAACTGTGATTTCTGTACAAGCGTGAAATATTGCCTTCTATTACATAGTCCTATGCATAACACGTTTAAATGTGTGTGCAATAGACCCCCCTCGACACACACACACACACACATACATGCCAGCCATGGATCCACATGTATATATGACATTATTCTCCATTATGCCCCTCGTTACTTAATCATTTTTACACCACTTATTATCCCTCAATACTGCATATCTGTGCTTACATCGGGATCGTTATCGTTACAAAGCAATATGTATGTTCTTTTCAATTGTATGATTTTCTTCCATGATAAGTTGTCCTCATTCAATGTCAACGGATTATTGTATAACGCCAATAAAACGTGGTGAAATTTAGCAATTCAACATTGTGAAATTATCATTCGCCATTTTTGTGCTATATATGGTCGATATCCTGCCTCAGGAAAAAAGGGGGTCGAATATTTAAAAACAAAAAAACTCATAATAATGTGTATTTATCATGTTTAAGGTAAAAACCAATATTTGTTATTTGACACATATACTTACAGGATATATAGGTAAATCATTATCTACACTGACAAAGGATAAGATAGAAAATGCAAAAAGGTGAGCATTTTCATATTTTATTATTTTTGTTAGGACTTTACCGTTAAAGAAAACCCTGATGGAAAATACAGATACGAAAATATGCCTGGAATGACAATTCGTCAATTTAACAATGGAATTGACCGAACAAAAATATCTAACACAGATATAATTTTAAGTTGATTTAATGTTTAACGTTTCTAGAAAAATCGTTAAACCTGTACATTTGTTAATATTGGTAAAAATTGTACCTTTCCCTATTCATACCTTTTATAATATTACATTTCCCCATATATTGTCACAGTAACTGCTAACACTGCAAATAGACCTCCCCGTTTTTTCACTATGACTGTTAGCACTGCACATAGACCTCCCCGTTATTGTCACAATAACTGTTCACACTGCATATCAACCTCCCCGTTATTTTCACAATTAACTGCTAACACTGTATATATACCTGTTATTGTCACAATAACCGCTAACACTACATATAGACCTGCCCGTTATTGTCACAATAACTGTCAACACTGCATATAGCATCCCCTTTATTTTCACAATAACTGTTAAAACTGCATATATACATCCCGTTATTGTCACAATAACTGTTAACACTGCTAATAAACCTCCCTCTTAATGTAATTTTTGTCACAATAACTGTTAATACTGCATATAGACCTCCTTGTTATTTTCACAATAACTGTTAACACTGCATTTAGACATCCCCTTTACTGTCACAATAACTGTTAACACTGCTAATAGACCTCCCTCTTAGTGTCATTATTGTCACAATAACTGTTAATGCTGCATAAGGACCTCCCGTTATTGTCACAATAACTGTTATCATTATTGTCATAATAACTGTTAATACTGCATACAGACCTCTTTGCTATTTTCACAATAACTGTTAACACTGCATTTAGACCTCCCCGTTACTGTCACAATAACTGTTAACACTGATAATAGACCTCCCTCTTAGTGTCATTATTGTAATAACTGGAAGCACTGTATAATATTAAAATACACTTTAGAGAATACCGAAGGAGCAATCAAATATGGACCATAAAGAGAAACTGGCAAGACAGGGTACACAAGAGGAAGAAGAACAAAATAAAAACACAACACAATATGCGTTGGATACCACTATGCTCAGACAAACGCAAATGACAGAAAATAAATTAGAGCTATGTCCAGAAAATCATTGTACGAGGTACAAGTTCTAGAATAACGTATGAGTTGTAAAATGTAAACTCCATACGCTGGTAATGCTGGAATATTGCTACTGATAAAAGTGTTAATCCTCTTTCTTTTAACAAGATCAAGCCGCCTTGGTGAAATGACAAGTCGTATGGGGGAGACAGGTTACTCGACAAGCTTAGAAATTAATTGTCCCAGCGATATATGCTTTGTTTTTTGGTGCTTAACTCCACTTTTAGCAATATTTCATCTTTATCATGGCGATCAGTTTTAGTGATGAAAGCAGCCAGAGTACCCGGAGAGAACCAACGACCATGGACAAGCAACTGGTATAACTTTATAATTGTATGAAAATGATATAATATCCTGTAATAATTCTGCATTAATATCCCCATTATTATTTTGTTTATGTAATGACATAAAACAAACCACAAAAACACGAAGTACTCATCTGGTTAGCGTCAAAAATGCATGGTTGACAGTATAAGTAATAACAACACAACGAAAATTGCTTCGGTTAACTGGACAATGTAACCAACATGAACACGAACCCTTCCTCTGGGTATCCTAAAGAGGAAATAATTGACAATATAGCCAACATAAAAACGAACCGCTCCTCTGGGTATCCTCAAATAGAAATGGTGGACAATATAGACTCATTCTCGCGGAACTGCAACAATTTCAAAAAAAAAATTACCCAAACATATTTGTCAAGAAAACCGAATGTCATCAGGAAACTGACTATACTGGCCATTAAATCTCAATTTTTTTTTTCAACGTTTGATGATATTTTCATAATAATATGTATCGACAACGAACCACCTATACAATGATTTCTAAGTAAATTTGAAAATATATCAACATTTATTTACTTGTTCTGGTTGAATATAAAATTTAGTATATGCATTTGAATGTTGGGAAAAATTTGACTAGAAGTGATCCACAAGAAAAAATGCCAAGGTTCCATCGCTGAAGCGCTAATTTTGTTTCAAAAATAGGTTTCAATAATATGAATAGAACAAGAAAATATTAATTTTTAAAATGAAGTAACCTTTGATTTGCCTTATAATTACAACCTGATAATATATCAAATAAATAAGTAGCTATCTAAACCTTGTAATATATCTTTATTTACCAGGCAATACAAAAAATCTTTAAATTAAAGAACAAATATATGAACGTATGTATCAATTTTGTCCGATAAATTCAAAAGAATTGTCCCGTATATTACAATTTTGTAAAATGTTATACTACTTTGTACTTCAGGAAAAAAAAACAAAAAAACAAACGTGGTCTTAGAGGAATGTTGATGTTTTACTGATTAAAAGGAAACAGACAAGATGATGGTCTCTCTCGGTCCACAACATTAACAAAATCAAACTCATATAATCTTCTAAAAAAGTAAATATTTACTGGAAACATCATAGTTTCGAGAAAAAAATTAAGCAATTTAGAGAAGAAAAAAAACGGAATACGGCAAAATAACTATTTGAACACTATGATAACAGTCAAATAGAGTATAGATCGTCCTCAATAGTGAAAACGACTTGTCCCGTAGGTAAGTTACTGTTGTATGTTTCAATAAACTCCATGACATCATCAGAACACGGCACAGTCGACCTCCTTTTCTAGTGGCTACTGGGTGTTGGATTTTGCGAATAATATCTTTGCTGTTAATCCATAGCGTGTCCTGTTTGTTTGGCCAACGAAATCTGTTAACAACCTTGCCGCTCTCAACCATTAAGTCAATAGGTAGAGTCTTATCACTGACGTCGTCCTCTAAACCTTGTCGGATGTAGCAACTTCTATCATAAGCAGCAAGAACATAATCGGCCTTGCTACATGTAATTTCTTCATTCTGAACAGGAGTTGCATTGTTGTAACCAACCTCAATTTGTTTATCATGCACGGGATGCCCAGTCTCTTTTAGCAAAACCACGCTGTCCCACCCGCATGCAAATACTCCATGAAATCCATCTGCACTATTAAAACAATTCCAACATGCGCAGGTGGTGTTTCTTTTTATCAAATTGCCATGATTATCTGTTGAAATAGCATGCAAAGTCATCGTTCCCTTAACTGGTTTAATGACCGCTTTTCTTTCTTCGGTTTCGGAATTTGTCATCTCGTATTCATCATTAGTGATCAGCTGGTATTCGATCTCGCCCTCAGACTGAGTGGCCCAAGCGAAAAATTCCATGGCATCTTGGATTACCGCTTGTTCCTGTTTTACTGCATTATCCCCGTTTCTTTTGGTGGTTCCACGCACTCCATCGCACACACTCTTTGCATGGCCTGATTCAAAGTAATGCCATGACGCTTTGCATTCATGATTAACTTCAAACCTACTGATCAAAGCAAACACAGCCTTAGTCCGGTATTGGGATGACGGGGAGGCTATCCAAAGATGTACATGTTTCAGCACTGGTACGTAATTCTTTAACGTAGTTACTAATTTCTTCACAATCGCGTAAACCATTGCGGCATTGTGGTGCAATACTTCCGATGCAAACACCAAACTACTGTTATGACTTAGACTTTTGTTAGCATCTTTGAAATGAATAATAGTAGAATGGGGGTTATCATTGACGCATTCAAATGCGAAGATTGTATCTCCTCCATTATTTGACAGTTATAGTTCTTACTGAAATCCATTTGAATAAGAGCATGGTTCTCAGGTAGTTGATCTTCCATTTGTTTTACAGACTTGTACTGATGGGCCACTCTCTCTACATGAGTAACGAATGCTGCAAATTCATCTTTCACGATTGCTATGAATTTGGTCTTTGTAAATTATTTTCTACAATTCTCATGCGTTCCTTTCCGTTCTGAAGATTCACACGTTTCCACTCCTGGAACGTTATGTTTTCGTCGGGAATATTTTCCAACATGTCCTCTAATTTGTTTTCAGAATCTTTATACGTATTTACAAAAGTGTCTGGGCTGGTCACAGTCGATACCGGAAGAGCTTGGAAAGTTCTTTGCTTGAAACTGATGTTATGATGCTTTGCACACAAGCAAAGACTTCTAGACGCAAAATCTACAAGGCTGATATGTCATGCACGTAGTCGACAGAATGTGGAGAGAGATATTGAGAAATTAGATTCGGCTTTGTACTCCAGATGTAGGTTGTGTAAATAATCATTCAGTGCTCGTTTATGCTGTTTACCCTTTCCTACTTTCACAGCGTATATCATTCCTGGTAAGATACGACAGTTGTCGTATCTGCTTAGAAAACCCACAACATCTTGTCTCAATCTATCTGTTTTTTGGTTTCAAAATTGTGTTCTTTTTCAACCGTAAATCCTTGTCAGATAACAACTTGCGTCTGTTCAACGATGTCATGCTCTGCATAAGAGTTTTCAATCTATACTGTTTTACTGTATTTCCAGACATGACTTTATGAACAGCATTTTTTCTGGTTGGGTTGTCATCTACGGCTATCTGAAGTTCCTCGCTCAAACAATCGTTGTATATGAGACGCTTCCGTATGTCCGGTACACTCTTTTTATTCTTGATTTCTTTAGAATAGGCTATGTTTTATTTCTAGTTGTTTGTGGGTTTGCTGTCTTAGTCTGAGTTCTGCAGAGACGCTTTTGTATTGTTTTTAATGTTTCCTTAAGTTTTCATTTTCATATTTCAGTTTTGATATTGTTTTATATAATCTCTTTAGGGCATTAGACACCCTCTTCCTGCACCCTTTGCCTTGACTTCCACTGTGATAATGAAAAGGAAGTTGTACTGTGAAACTCAATTCGTTGGTGGTGCTGCTGACTCCGTTATTATCGCTCTCCTTGCTTCCACTTGCCACGTGTTTTTTGTATTTGGATTTTCATTTACATCTCCCAAATCGGCATTATTGTTCATATCTGCCTTGTGCGTTCTGTTAAATGTATGTGCTGCTCTACGGTTTTTGTCATGTCCCTTTTCTTTTTCATCATCAGCCAGCATCTATATTGGCTGAAAGTACCCCTTGATTCGCTCCCTTTCTATCTTCAACCATCGCTTTCTAAGTTGTTCTTTCTTCCTGGCTCTATATTCTTTCATGTGTTGAGATTTTGATTTGGCCATACTGAAATATATAATTATGAACTGATCAGCATTTTTGCTAGTGCAGTAACATAGATTTATTTTCAAAGTGTTAAGCAAAGATATTCACATTCATGTATTTACTGCATGTCTTCTATTGTTTAAGGACAAATAACATCGCTATCGAATATGTTTTGCTGATTTATATGTTTTGAAAATATTATAATTTACTGGACAACTCTTCTCTGATCTACGGGAAAATGATTCAAGTAGTCTTACTTTTAATTACAATATACTTTTGTCTAAATACGGTCGATAAGTGTGTGCCAGAGAAACAACTTGGTAAACCACTTTGGTTATAACAAGAGTTTCCCGACCGAGTTTTTTTATGTCAAATATTACCAAATATCCGAATTACTATTTTAGAAAAAAACTTTACTAGTAAAAAAAAAAAAAATAGTCGTGAAATTCAAAGCAATGACCTAATGCTGTTGTATAGACATCATTCCATTCAAACCCATAGATTGCTCATATATATGTTCATGTATATATCAAATGTCATTGGTTTATTTATACATAAGCAATTTCTACATTTCGCAAAACAAACAGAAGTAATTATATAGGAATACTTACATGTAAGCAGATATTTAGCAGACGATGATTTTTGTCGAAACCAGGCATACACGTGACTTATAAACATCCGGTAGTGATCTAAACACCACAAAGATATGTCCTAATTATGAATTAATACTGCAAATTTTATATAGTTTGTCTTGTAAATTAGGTCCCGTAAATTATAATTTTTTAATTTTATTATTTTGGTTTACTTTGTAGGTGAATTTGAAATTATTTCAATTGTTACTAAATATTAATGGATTAACAAGTACGCATTTGAACCTCTTGTATGTTATTTTGTATGTTTTGTAACACAACAATGCTACCTTATACTTTACTAACCTTATAACTAAAAGTCTCGTAGATTATAAATGTATTTTTCCTAGTTATTTCCGTCGTTTTACTGAATTTATTTTCACCTAAGCGCTATTTTCCAGGATGATGTTGGTTTTTTTCCAGACATTTCATGCTATTACTATTATATAAGCAACGCAAATAATATGTCTTGATCAACCAGCCCCTAACCTATGACAACAAGAATTTTGACAGTTTTGGAGACAACTGAAAATTTACCAAAATAATTTGTGTTCTCTAATGGTAATGGTCGTGTTTTTTTTTAAACTAAAGAATCAAGGTCAGCGCTTTTGAACGATGAACATTGTCCATTAAAGTGATAAAAATACTAGTTATTTACATAAATATATAGCCATTTTTTATTGGCGACATCGATATTTCGTACCACCTTGTACACAAACGTGTTTAATTTCTGTTCAAGTAGTCGTTTCTGATCTCTAGGAAATTTATTCTTGAGAAAATTGTTATATCAGGTAGACAAAAAGAAAAAGTAGTCAATGGAGTAAACTAGTCGTTACTGGGATGACCTTTATCATCGGAGACAGCTATTGTCGCGGTTCCGTGAGAATGATTATATAGCCAGCATCAACACGAACCCCTCTTCTGGGTATCCTCAAATATAAATGGTGGACAACATAGCCAACATCAACACGAACCCCACCTCTGGGTATCCTCAACTATAAATGGTGGACAATATAGCCAACATAAACGCTAACCCCTCCTCTGGGTACCTTCAAATATAAATGCTGGACAACATAGCCAACATCAACCTGCACCTTTCCTCTAGGTATCTTCAAATATAAATGGGGGACAATATAGCCGACATAAATACAAACCCCTCCTCTATGTATCCTCATATATTCCATGGTGGACAGTGTAGCCAACATAACCAAGAACCCCTCCCATGGGTATCCTCAAATATAAATGGTGGACAACATAGCCAACATAAACACTAACCCCTCCGCTGGGTATCCTCAAATATAAATGGTGGACAATATAGCCAACATAAACACGAACCCATCCTCTGGCTATCCTCAAATATCCAATGGTGGACAATATAGCCAACATAAACACGAATCCCTACTCTGGGTATCTTCAAATATAAATGGTGGATAATGTAACTAATCACAACATCACGAAACACTGTTCTGGCTATCATTGAATAGCATTGATGGACAATATAGACAATGGCGGCAACACAAGACATATTTTTACTAAAAGAGCTTACAAAATGAAGAGAAAAAAAAACAACTACAAAAATCGTAGAAAGTATATGCTATGGTTTGGGGCAGGTAGACAAATATTGCGGGAGATAAACCTGATAAAGGGAATATCACATTGTTAAAACTATTTGACTTAAGATTCAATACAATGCATATTATTAAAAAAAATCATTTATTTTAAACAACAGTACGACATACATGTGAAATAGTTTTAAAACTTGTTCATCTTCTACACACATTATATTTTCAAAGCATACAAAAGAGGTACGTATTCATGTGACTATGTTTAGTATTTTAAAGTGTAGCGATGAAGCCACCAATTTACAACGTTTACCTACGGGAATCAGGTGATACCATCGAATGATAGGCTAGGAGCAGCTACATGCTAAGGTTAGTTTCTCTCATTTTCATTCATAATCAGAAAGCAACTGATGGTGGTTTAGGTTTCAACACTATTTCAGTTATATCGTGGCAGTCAGTTTTATTGGTGGAGGAAACCGGAGAAAACGAGAAAACCACCAACCTGTCGTATGTTACTAACAAACTTTGTCGAATAATGTATCGATGACACCTCTCCTGGGTGGGATTCGAACTCATAACGTTAGAGGTTATAGTCACGGATTGTATATGTGGTTGTAAATCCAACTATCATACAATCACGACCACGACGGCCCCTGAAAAACAACGGAGAAAATGTGTTAGTCATAGGTTGACACATACATTAATGTAATACTTTTTTCATATTTTTCAGGACGTATAAAGACCATTCCAGTGCCATTTAAATATTCTCTTTGCTTTGGTATTTCAATTGTGCTGTTTATTATCTTCGTGGGAACAAATTATTATTTCCAGACAAAATTTGCCGTTCCTTGGCCTATTTTGCCACCTAGCCATGCCTCCAATAATAAGTCATTTGTAAGGAACGGTACTGACAAATCTCCCAAAAAGCCATTGAACGGTAAAGACAAACCTACCAAGATATTTAAAATGTTATGGTTTTTGCCACCAAATTGGTTGTCGGAGCGAAAACAACATATAATGGATTATTGTGAATTTAAGAATTGCGAAATTTCTTTCAATAAAAATGATATAGAAAATAGTGATTTAGTTCTGTTCAACCATGTAGAAATGAATATGCAACCACCCGTGAAGAGAAACAATCAAATATGGGTGTTTTCGTCTCACGAATCGCCTTCCCATACGCATAATTATTATAGGCAAAACCAATGGGTCGATAAATTTGACTGGACATTTAGTTACAGACCTGATTCGGAGGGTTATGGCCCTTACGGAAACATTGTACCAAGGGAGACAATAAAAGAACGAAATTATTCCGCAATATTTGAAAACAAATCAAAAGACGTAGCATGGGTTGTGAGCAACTGTAGGACAATATCGAAGAGGAAAGAATACGTTCAGAAAATGAGGAAAATAATTAATGTTGACATCTTTGGGAAATGTGGCAAATCATGTGATGAAAAAGGCGGGGGTTGTAAATTCAACCTGAGTAAATATTACAAATTTTATTTGGCTTTTGAAAATTCTATGTGTAAAGATTACGTAACTGAAAAGTTTTATGATTTATTCAAGGATGAAACTGATTTTGTTCCTGTTGTCAGAGGTGCTCCGAACGTCAAAGAAATGTTCCCTGCAAACACATCAATATTTGCTGTAGATTATAACTCACCAGAAGAATTAGCACATTATCTAAAAGAATTAGGAGCAAACGAAACTGCATATTTGTCATACTTAAAGGGTAAAAACAAATATATAAATAAATCAAATTTTGTTGTGCTTGGAATGTGTTCATTGTGTGATAAACTTAACAATAAGCTTAAGAGAAGGACACCAATTAATATACTTCAGCTAATGTCCAATAAACAATGTGTATTACCTAATGACTTTTAATTAATACAGATTATATTTTATTGTTAGTCAATGTATTACATTATATTAGTTGAATATTATACATTTAATGCATGCTGGTGACGGAATTATGAAAATGTATCCACCCAAGAGTGTCATGTTCCATGACCGCAACGTCCGAGGGGCATATGCTACTGAGGGGTGAATACATTTTCATATTTCTAGAAACTGCAGGCTATAAATGTCTTATCTTCCCTCCCTCCCGCTATATCTATCTACGGACTCCATAAGCAACAGTGGTTTCAAAATTCGCGTGAGCTGAGCGGGACTTATCTACAGTTAGCAGGAGCTATCACCAAATTCTCCCAACATTTAAGCGATAATGCATGTGATGATGACAAAAGTAAATACAAATCAGCATCATCAGCTAGGTAACAGTTATTTTTTTAAACATAAATCAAATTAGGAACTGTTGTGTCAGAAATATCAACAAACATCATCCTACAAAAATATACTTGACACAAATATTTATAACCTCTGCTGGGACTACTGATATTTTTACGCCATAATCGAGATCATGACGTTTGTGCTTTCTAATCCGGAAGGTCATTTGTAAACAAAATATTTAATGAAAATGGATGGATCCGCCGACTTTGATATTTGTAATAAAAAAAAAGAAAAAAAAAAGAACAACGAATATCACCATTAAAGGGCAAAATTCAACAATCTTAACATTTATATAAACCCGTAAAATCGAATGGTATATTTGCACACTACTTATGAATTATGTATTCTTAATATTTTGAATTATTTGATTTTTCCCAGGAAAATACAAATATCGAAACATATATGTGACCATGACTGAAAAAATGGGTCCAGATGAGGGAAAATCAGATTTCGAGTTTTTGGCATTTTTAGTGTTGTACTATATCAATAAAGCTCATGTGAAAATTGTATGGCAATATCTAAAGTACTTTTCGAGATTTTATATATTAGCCTCACTATAAATCTTGCTTTTGTTTTCAATTGATTTTTCATTCTATTTCTTGGTTTTCAACAATGTAGCATACCATACTCGCAGATCTACAACTTTCTTAATTGTTGACTTAGGCTACTGATATTTTGCATGTCTATTCATCAACTGATTAGAATTCACTTTTCATAGTTATTTTTATCCGTGTCCTTGACCTTTGTCCCCCAAGGTCAAATTACTGACTGTAATATGAAAATATTGTATCTTGCTCATAACTTTTTTCTCATTGGGCTTAGACTCTACATTTTTGTCATGTGGCTAGATTGAACCAATTTAATTTACCATATGCTATTATATGTGACCTTGACCTTTTATTTCAAGGCCAAGTTATTTATAGTTTAGGTTAAAGATATTTTATTATCTTATAAATGTACAATTAGATTGGAAACAAGTTATATCAACTTAGTATATCCGCTCAATACAATAATGTTGTATACATAAATAAGAAAATTACAGCAAGTTACATAATATAATAAAATTATACATGAATATATTTGATAAATTTGATAAACAAACGTATTGGGGGAAAAATGGGGGGATAAGGGGATTGACTGCAAATAAATGATAGCATCCTGAGTGCAGAGTATAATTTCGTATCATTCAAATCTAGTTGTATGGTATATATATTTTTTGACATTTTTAAACACTATAATATTATTTTGATCAGTTACATTATCAGAGCCAAATAATAAGTTTTCAATTGAAATAACTGTATACGGTGTAATACTCATAAATAGTTATTTATAATTTGAACAGAAAACATTATATTTCATGACATGCTTCTCCGGTTACTCCAGACTTCTCCACCAATAAAACTGACCGCCACGATATATTGAAATATTGTTGAAAGTGGCATTAAACACCATAATCCTAAACCATATACCATGTTAATTTACCATATGCTATTATATGTGACCTTGACCGTTTACTTAAAGGTCAAGTTATTT
This sequence comes from Gigantidas platifrons, assembly GCA_002080005.1. NCBI lineage: Eukaryota > Metazoa > Mollusca > Bivalvia > Mytilida > Modiolidae > Gigantidas > Gigantidas platifrons. Next base: position 145,639 of record MJUT01025698.1, read on the forward strand.
ATAATTTCAAAAGAAAATATTCTATTTCTTGACATGCTTCTCTGGGTACTCCGATCTTCTCCACCAAACAAATTGACTGCCACGATATATTGAAATTTTGTTAAAAGTGGCTTTAAACACCATAAACCTAAACCAAGTATTATACATGCATTGATAGTTATTGCATTGTCTAAATATTAAACATGATGAACATATATTGTTGTCTATTTTTAATTCAGAAAGGCCTTTTTCCTTCCCCTTTTAGGTCTGTACTCATTATCTTTTTCTTGATTTGTACTTGTATATTTCCTTCTTTGGAACAGTTGGCTTAGGGCATGTCAGTTCCTTAGCTTCCTCTGAATAACAACATTGTCCGATATGGTCATACCAGTACCACTGTCTTGCTGTATCAAAACCTTTATGATTGAAACATTTGGAAGACTTTGTGTTTGTTAAAGAATAGTTTTGAATTAAAGCAAATTACATGTGAATTGTTCATATGATACCCTTTCTTTGCACTTTACTACACCTGGATAATAGTGGATTCTTAGAATCAATAAAAAAGCGATAGTAGTCAGTAATATGTTTCAATGGCTTAAATAATTCTTGCGAGTAAGGCTTCCATTCATATAATATCACTGGGTCCATCGCATCATTTACAATATATGGAACATAGCGAACATTTCTACTTGACCTTCACACTGTTTCAGTTATCTGTAATTGAAAAAAAATATACATATTATTTGTTCAATATCTCAAATTTGTCATTCAATATAAGCATGTAAAAATATCTTTTCTCCGAAACACATTTCATAAGATTTGTAGAGTTGATTTTGTTTCTTTAACAATAACATTCATCTTCTCTCCAACAGTAACACTGCTTTTAATATAGAGTTTTTCCCCTTTACCCAAATTAAATGAGCTGCAAAATTTTACCTCTGGTATTTTTCTACATTAGAATTTCACCAATGCATGTTCCAGATATACACGTAGTCTCTGTATATATTAAAAATAGTTATCCTCTGTTGCACATTTATATGTGTGTACATGCTGTAAGGAATTTTGTTGTTTTCTTCCATTACACATAAATATATTTAGAACATTAATTTGAATGCATGTGAATAAATTTTAATTGCATTTTACACTTAGAAAAATCAATAATAGCTGAGTCTCAAAGTGAAAATGGCTCTGATTAAAGTAACTCTTTATTACATCATGTACATACATTTTAATGAAAATATTTCATAAGTTAAAGAAAAAAATTATTACCAGATCCTTCAGACCAGACTCCAAATACATTACATTTCCTTGCTGTTTTTGGAGTACAAAAAAATGTAGATTGATTATACTGGCTGACATGGTGTGGAAAATGAACTAGTGCATAATCCCATGAAAAATGGAGTTGTTTCTACTGACATGGTAGCTATATATATAGGATTACCTGAAAACATTAAGCAGTATAAATATAGCTACAAATGATTTTATTTAAAAACATAAATTATAAGTTTACAATTTAAAACAATATAACAATAAATAATTGTTGTACATATTATATTCTATTAAATAAACACCATGTCTATAAATACTTGGGTTTTTTGAATGCAGGAAGAATACATTTTAGCCTGTACATTGTGTATGTCTGTGGCATGTACCTAACTCAGTGTGGAACAATACTTAGTAAAATTCAAATGTTTTCATATCCTTTCAAAATGTAAAAAAGTCTAATATTATCATAACTTGTGTACATGTATTTCATATATAATTATCAAGTTTTGACTAAAATAAATTATGACAATATACATTATGTAACCATAGTATACCTGCTTTATGTAATATATTTCAGTACATTTAAAAATACAAAATGCACTATTCTATTGTTTATTACTTGTGAATTTGATTTTCAAAATTATTTCTGTTTGGCCATATTTTACCATTATTTAATTTTCAAAACCACATAAAAATTGACAAGCTTAAATTGATTAAATTTCATATGTGTAATATTTAGTCTTGATCAATAATCTTCAGAGCATGTCTATTATGTATAGTAGTTGTCCATTACATGTAATATTAAAAATCATTTCATCATACATGTTGATGTACATGTAGTTTATGTCATGGAAATTTGCACCACAAAATAAATTACCTGAATTTTGTTTAGATCATCTGGTAGTCCCATTAAGTTCTGGTTACTAGTTTTCACATGAATTTTGTAGTAATCTCTGTGCTCCTTGGTTAGTTGCAATTTGTACATGTTTGTTGTTCTCAGGTAGTAAAAGTTCCTTGTCCTATTTCTAAAGATTCCCACTCTTTGATATTTTGTCTGCAAAGTCTTTTGTGTTGACATAAATTAGTATACGGTTTAGCTATAACAATATTTGGACATGACTCTTGAAAGTTCTCAAACTAACACTTCTGTCAAGCATTTCAGTAGCCAAAGATTCACTTTCTTGATGTTTGTAAATAGTAATAGAGCTTTTATCAGAAGGCAATAATAATACTTGGTGGTTTTATAATAGGGGTCTTTCTGGGAGAGGAAAATCATTGTCAGCAGCATATTTCAAAACGAAAATTTGAATCCTTTTTGTATCTACATATTGAAGTGCATACTTTGGAAGTTTTACAGTATTCGCATGAACCCCTGGTGAAAGGCCATTCCTGTCTGACAGCAGATTTGTTCTTTATGTTTTATAAAACAAAATGCTTTCCTATGAAATATAATTCTTGATATGGTCTCTCTCGCTCTTTTATTTTATGGATTTTAGCTGCTGAACGCATATGAGTAAATTATAAATAGTTCAGCTTTCCCAATCACACAGTGTCAGTGTTTACGGAACTATACAGCTGAATCCATGATAATTATTTTACTGCATGGCTCCTCATAATTTGTTTTACAAATATCTAATTTAAATTGATGCTACTTTACATATTACAGAGTGTCCTCTTCCGATGGCTCGATAAAATCGGAATGGATGCAACATCGTTCCGTCGTTGTCGGATTCGAAATTCAGCAGATTCATGTTCAGACGGGTTGAATTCAAGCCGATCAGCGAAGTACAAGTCGTTAACCGCGTTCAATTCATTTATAAAACCATCGTCATGACATTCTAATATTTCAGGCAGAACACTACACATACTTCTTTGGCTTTCCGATTTACTTATAATAAGATTTGCCGCCATGTATCCAATATCAATAAAAGGGGAACAAATGTAAAATTACCCCTGTTGAATAATTTCGAAACAGGTTGCGAGACGACGAAAAACTGCGGGAAATTAAAAAATAAACTTATTAAAGTGATTTAAAAATACATTTTTTTATTTTTAGACATTTGCATGTCATTATTACCGTTTCCTGTCACTTTATTGGTTCATTAATATGCATTTGTCTTGTCAGCAGGTGCTCGTTTATATTATATGACGTTGCAAACTTTACGCCGTCACAGTGAAAAATCGAAAGTACCGCATCTGGTCCCTTTTTGTCAGACGCGGTCACATATGTGTCTCCGTCTTTATGTATTTAAGGACGATAAACATGTCATCTGAATGTGAATATGATTGATACTGCAAAATATCAGCTTGCTCGAGAGAATATGAAGTTTGTGACTCGTTCGCTTCCCTCACTTATTAACAAACTTTATATTTTGTTATTTTCGGTATCAATCAATTCACATCCATATAACATGCACTTATTATACCGAACGAAGCCAAGAAAACACATACATGTATAATACTGCTGCCAAACATACTTTAAGTCCATTGGAACGTTGTGTCAGACATTCAAAAACCATATCCACAACAATGAAGAATACATTTGTTGTGATGATTGTAACGGCCGCCTGTAAGTGATGCGTTCCGAGTTTCTCTGAAGTTTTCCTGTCAAAGAACGATCAATATGGCGGGAAAACCATCAAGGCTTCAGAGGGTGTGGAATATGATTTTTAATTCACGGAATATGATCTTTGTCCTGTGTGATCAAATGTTCTGATTTTTACACATTGTCCAATCAAATTAATCTATGCATGGTAATTAAGATATGAGGTATAACAATGCTTTTTATAGAACGTCATGTGACCCGTTTTCAGCCAATCACCGCTTCCAAATAATATACGAAAATGATAAATATATATATATATATATATATATATATTAATTATATATGAACCATCTACACACGCTTAGACACTTGTCTTATGTCTATATCTAGATTTTCCTTGCGAGACAAGGTAACTATTGAAGCTATATTTTTACATAGCGGTTGTGGCCGAGTGGTCCTTTGCGTTGGACATAAGTCTAAGTGATTGGTGCTGCGGTGTATCAATCGTGTCGAGCGAAGAACACCATTTTGTCAGCTCAAAGAACTAATTCTATCACAGTTGTATTTAATTTTCAGCCGTATATAATATAATCAGTTTCAATCAAACAGAAATAACATTTAATGATGTTGCTTACTCCAATGTTATGTAGGATTTTCTTAGCAGAGAAAATATTATATTAAAGCTTCAATGGACAATTTCTTTATCTATTATCATTTAAAGTAGTATATTGAACATTTCTTTATATCAATTACGCTCACAAACCAGGAAACCAAATAGGAGGAGGATCATTGAATGGGAGCCCTCGACAATTTATAATACAGGCAGGACTGCCACATGAAGATAATAAACATGATGAACAATTAACAGTCAAACCGGTGTCACCAGTTCAACAATCAACTGATCAAGCCAAAGATGAAGTAGAAATAGAAAACATGAAGCAAGGAATGAAAAGAAAACGATGACAACAAAGTGTTAGTCCTACTAGGAAACGTCCAAGGAAGCAGACGCAAAAAGTCAAGAAGAAGAAGAAAAAAACACTTGTAAAGAGGCACAAGAAAACAAAGAAGGCAATTACAAAACCGACTAAAAGAAGTTGTAAAGGAAAAGTACAAAAAAGAAAAAAATACTATAGAAGTCTTCATTTAAAGACATATTCTCTTACACATGGCTGCTCTAACAAATGACGATTTCAAGAAGCACAACCTAGTGGACTGGCTATAGTCAGTCTACCCCTACACAGGCCGTTTCCAATATGTATTATGATGAACAGAGATCCACTTCACAATTAACTGGAAATGCCCCAATTTAATTTAATATTGCAGCTCAAAATTCTTTGGAAAACGTCTTGAAAAGAAGTAAGCTGTATTTACGAGTCCGCATTAAACATGCAGATGGATCATCTTTAAAAGCAACTGAATATATCGGACCTGTGAATCTCTTTCTTCAATCATTGTTTGGTCAAGTAGATGTGACCATGCAAAATAAGTTGGTTACATTGTTCTATTGTTAAATTGAAACCATCATGTCGAGAGTTTGACGGTCGTCACCTTACCTGGTTGATCGAATAGCTGTGTCACGAATGACCACGAATACGAATCGCTTGCCGTAATTGTAATCAGATCCTTTGATCATGCATAATTTATCACGGGGTTTGTAGCAGGAGGGTTTGTAGCAGGAGAAAAAGAAAAATGACAAAAAACGATTGATAAAACACTACACAGAAAACTAAAGATCATACAACACGAACCCAACCAAAAACCCGTTGTTTATTCATTTGCACCAGATGTATTAAGTTCACTTTTCAAATTTATGCACTGGTTATTTTCATGATTGTATGTTGCATAGGTGCAAATTAACAAATATTTCATTTTGTTTTATAATGTTAGTTACGTCTGAGAGATATGCACCTAAGGTCAAATATAAATAAGGTGAGTAATAACTGAAGGCAAAATCATACATTCAAGCCAATATATGGTAAGATACACATTATTCCAGAATCGCGTTCCGCGTACTAAGTTAAATATCGACATTCCTATTTATATGACCTAGGGAAAAATACATAAAATGGAGCAAAGATAACAGTTTATGTGTCTGAGGAAGGTATGCATACAGTCAAACAAAAATAAGTATATGTATGTCTGCGAGTGACATAGATGTATGCCAGAGATATATGTATGTGTGCCACATATATACATGTATGTCAAAGATACATCTACAGGTAAACAACTATAATGCTATCAGTGTCTTCTGGAGAGAGACAACTGTATTGTCAAATTAAGATCAGACCATATATTTCTGAGGCTGTTTCTCTCTCTGATTTAATTTGATTTTATTTATTGTGCTAAACGCCACTTTCAGCAATATTTCAGCTATATCGTGGTGATCAGTTTTAGTGGTGGAAAAGGTCGGAGTACCCGGAGAGAACCTCCAACCATGGGCAAGCAACTAGTAAACGTTATCACTTGTGGTTGCGAGTCGAGTGCACCTTTTTTATTATTCACAAAGACGGGTGCAAACCCACGCCATATTGGTGATAGGCTTGTATGAGTTGTTAGGTAATCCAAGTAATAACCCGTTGAGCCACACGGGCCCTCATTTCTCTCTCAGATATGCAGACTCTCAAACACAGATAGCTAGTTCCAGTGGATGCAAATACAGTGAAACTAATCTACGATGATTCCCATCTGACAGATAAAAACATATTTTGCAGCAAAAACAAAACAGACTTCCTATGACTAAGGGGAGAAGCGTGGAATCATACATTTTATGTATAGATAATAAACTGAAAAAAAATGCCACTCTGTCGGAACATTTTCAAAATTCAATAGAGAAATCACTAAAAGAAGAAAAATCGATAAGGCTAACACACAAATACATGATCACTGACAATTCCCTTAAGTACGAACAATTCAGCAACACAAACTTGGCGTTGTTAACTAGTGTTATGGGACCAGAATTTTCCTCTTATCGACTTTATACGACCATGCAAGTGTTTTTTTTTACGTGTGAGTAACACGTCAAGCTTCATATATAATCTGGCAAGCAGCGTTATTACAAGGAAAGCAATACTATTATAGTATCATTATCTGATGTTTTTCATATTGGCCTAGTTATAGATCCGAGGCTTACTGTATTGACCTGAGGCGCAACCGAATGCCAATGTAAATGACAAAAAAAGGTGCACTCGACTCGCAACCGCAAGCGATAAAGTTTACCAGTTGCTTGCCCATGGTCGGTGGTTCTCTCCGGGTACTCCGGCTTCCTCCACCATTAAAACTGATCGCCAAGATATAGCTGAAATATCGTTGAAAATGGCTTTTAACACCAACAATCAATCAAAAATCATTCATTGACAAATTTGATCATATAAAGGCTAATAAATCAAAGTTAATTAATAATGAATGTTATGCTAATATAGTTAATCGTCGTGACACAAAAGTTCTATTAAACAGACCCGATCAACATTTAAATATAGGAAAGTATTCACATACATCGTAAGACATAACAGTGAAAAAAATGTCAAATTTGAACCAAATTATTATGTCAATAGCATCTTTCGTCATTTTCACGTAATTGACAGAAGAGTTTAAAGATACAAAGACGGGACCAGAATCCGTATGTCAAAGAACGACAGACAACAAAATGGTGAAAAAAGGATAAAATAACAATCAACGATGTACAAAACACTTCACACAAAATTAAAGAAAGACCTAGACAAAACCTAATAAAAACGGGGTGAACGCATGTGCTCCGGAAGGTACCCGTCGTGCTACTCTATTTACAAGCCCGGTGCCAAGTCATGAATGAGGAAAGACCGGCAAGTGTTTCCGATAAGTAGAACATACCAGTGGTCATTGTGACATCAACATTCCGTAACAGTTAACATAGTCACGGTGGTGACCGTAAAGCTTCCGAAGTGATGATTTCAGCTTGCCCAATGGGAACCCTTGGCTCAGTAGCTTCCTTGTTAGATGCAACCCCATATCAAGGAAATCCTGAAAAGGTTTTCTTTGCATCATTTTCATATCGGGATTGAAGACTATGATTCTGATATCAAATGTAAATAATGAAAGATTGGGTGAGTGATTGTTATTTAAATCATAATTTTTTCCAATTTCTATCATGGCGAGAATAAGTTAATTTTCTATTCTGATGATATCCGTTTTGTACTATACCAACACGCTTAGTTGGATATTAATGGTGATAGCCCACTGAAACAACAGTCCGCGAGTACAAACTTTACTCCACTTGGACCTGATACCGAGCCAACTAGTCGTTGCGTTTATTCCTTAATACTACATGATTTTCGTAGAAGCAGCAATTAGTATTTGCATAGTCTTTGGTGTAACCGGATCGTGGCTCGAACCACCGATCAGCAGCACTCGAGGCGAGCACGTTAACGAATACACCGGCGATGCGGTTGAATGATCAAATGAATTAAACTAAGCATCGTGCAGTAAATCAAATTAGCAGCATAGTGGTACATATGAAAGGCAGAACCACCGGTTTTGTTTGGTGGGGTCGTGTTGTTCATCTTTTTAAGTGTTCTCTGCTGTGTTTTTCTTTGTGCTGTGTCCTGTGTATATCTAATGTTGACAGTTTCTCTTGATTGTCCATTATTGATTGCCCTTCTGGTTTTCTCTAACGTTTATTTACCAACTGGTAAGACAAGAAATGAAACAATACCAACAATGCCCGGAAGGATTAACAAGTGCACGATCATGACATATGAACCTTTATCATAGAACACAATCTCAATCTATTGAGAATAAAGTGGATAATTTCATTTTTGAAGTGATATGATTCGCTTACTTACTTTCTAACTGCCAACTATGCCGTTGGCATGTAGGGCAGCAACAAAGGTCCTCCATTTCTGTCTATCTTTGGCCATCTGTTCGACACTCCCCAAGGTATTGTTCATGGTCTTCATCTCTTATTCCACAGTACGCCTCCGTGTGTTTTTCGGCTTGTCACGCTTGCGCCTTCCTTCTGGAGTCCAATGAAGTGCAGTCCTAGTGATGCAATTTCTATATTTTCTAATCACATGCCTAATTTCCTTCTTAGTAATATTGAAGCCATATTCTCTAGTTTACAGGAGCAATGATAACTTAACGACATCTTCAGAGCTTGATATTAGTTGTAATACTCTTCATTCTCACACAGATGTTACTGCGTCAGTGGATTAGTGTTTCAGAGGTAAGATGATGATTATAATTATATAGTTTTCCAGTTTTAAGATAACTATTATAATTAGATAGTGTTTGAATGGTAATATAACGATTTAAATTATATAACGTTCCAATTGTAAGATGACGATTATAACTAGATAGTGTTCCAGTGGTAAGATAACGATTTTAATTAGATAGTGTTTGAGTGGTAAGATAACGATTTTAATTAGATAGTTTTCCAGTGGTAAGATAGCGATTTATTGTAGATAATGTTCCAATTGTAAGATAGCGATGTATAATAGATAGTGTTCCAGTGGTAAGATCACGATCACGATTATAATTAGAGAGTGTCCAAGTGGTAAGTTACCGATTTATATCAGATAGTGTTCCATTGTTAAGATAACGATTTTAGTTAGATAGTGTTCCAGTGGTAAGATACCGATTATAATTAGATAGTGTTCCAGTTGTAAAAATACAATTTTGATTATAAAGTGTGCCAGTGGTAAGATCACGATTATAATAAGGTAATGTTCCAGTGGTAAGAAAACGTTTTATATTAGATAATGTGTAAGTGGTAAGATGACGATGTATGTTAGATATATTTCCAGTTGTAAGATAACGATTTTCCATTTAAATCATTTTTATAAATTAAGATACTAGCATATATCTGTTTTATCTGCATCTTGTTTACTTCACTTTGAATCGCTACCCTCCGTATAAAACTCGCTACCCTTCACTCTACGACGTTCAGTTTCCCTGGCTGTGGAATATTGTTAAACTAAGACCGGTACCCATAGTGCCAGATTTTGACCTAGAATGATGTCTTTAATTATATGCGTGATTTACAGGTGTAACTTTCAATCTATATGGATGAGATAATAAGACATTCATGAACTGTTTATAGAAAATACACATTATCATTAATATTAACTCAAACACGCATGTGAGTATTCATTTTTTGAAACGGGAAAGACAATTAGGTAGGAAAAAACCAGTTGATCATATGTAGCTGTTTAACATGTAATGATGTTGTTTGTTTGATGGTGTTTAACACCACTTTGAACAATATTTCAGTTGTATCGTGGTGGTCAGTTTTATTGGTGGAGGAAACCAGAGAAAACCACTGACCTGTCGCAAGTCACTGACAAACTTTATCACACAAAGTTGTACACCTCTCCCTGATCGAGATTCGAACTCACAACATCAGTGATGACATGCACTGATTGCATAGGTAGGTGTATATCCAACTACCATACGATCACGGCCACGACGGCTCAAATATGTGATAATAATTATAGACATGTATTAGTACCTTTAATAATGGGTAAAATGTGATTTCTGTACAAGCGTGAAATATTGCCTTCTATTACATATTTGTATGAATAAAACGTTTAAATGTGTGTGCTATATACCCCCCCGACACACACACACACACACACACACACATGCCAGCCATGAATCCACATGTATATATGATATTAGCCTCCATTATGCCCCTCATTCCTTAATCACTTCTACACCACTGATTATCCCTTAATACAGCATATCTGTGCTGACATCTACATCGTTATCGTAGCAAAGGCAATATGTATGTTCTTTTCAATTGTATGATTTTCTTCCATGATAAGTTGTCCTCATTCAATGTCAAAGGATTATTGTATAACGTCAATAAAACGTGGTGAAATTTAACAATGCAACATTGTGAAATTATCATCCGCCATGTTTGTGCTATATATGGTCGATATCCTGCCTCGGGAGAAAAGGTGGTCGAATATTTAAAAACAAAAAAAAACTCATAATAATGTGTATTTATCATGTAAAAGTGTTTTTAAGGTAAAAACCAATATTTGTTATTTGACACATATACTTACAGGATATATAGGTAAAGCATTATCTACACTGACAAAGGATAAGATACAAAATGCAAAAAGGTGAGCATTTTCATATTTTAGTATTTTTGTTAGGACTTTACCGTTAAATAAAACCGTTATGGAAAATACAGATACGAGAATATGCCTGGAATGACAATTCGTCAATTTAACAATGGAATTGACAGAACGAAAATATCTAACACAGATATAATTTTAAGTTGATTTAATGTTTAACGTTTCTAGAAAAGCCGTTATACCTGTACATTTGTTAATATTGGTAAAAATTGTACCTATCCCTATTCATACCTTTTTATAAAATTATATTTCCCCATATATTGTCACAATAACTGCTAACACTGCAAATAGACCTCCCCGTTTTTTCACTATGACTGTTAGCACTGCACATATACCTCCCCGTTATTGTCACAATAACTGTTCACACTGCATATCAACCTCCCCGTTATTTTCACAATTACTGCTAGTACTGCTCTAAGACCTCCCCGTTATTGTCACATTAACTGCTAGCACTGTATACAGACTTCCCTGTTATTGTCACAATAACCGATAACACTACATATAGACCTGCCCGTTATTGTCACAATAACTGTCAACACTGCATATAAGCCTCCCCTTTATTGTCACAATAACTGTTAAAACTGCATATATACATCCCGTTATTGTCACAATAACTATTAACACTGCTAATAAACCTCCCTCTTAATGTCATTTTTGTCACAATAACTGTTAATACTGCATATAGACCTCCTTGTTATTTTCACAATAACTGTTAACACTGCATTTAGACATCCCCTTTACTGTCACAATAACTGTTAACACTGCTAATAGACTACCCTCTTAGTGTCATTATTGTCACAATAACTGTTAATACTACATAAGGACCTTCGCGTTATTGTAACAATAACTGTTAGAACTGCATATAGACCTCCGCGTTATTGTCACGATAATTGTTAGCACTGCATATAGACCTCCTCTTTATTGTCATTATTGTCACAATAGCTGCTAACACTGCATGAAGACCTTCCCGCTATTATCACAATGAATGTTAACACTGGATATAGACCTCCTCGTTATTGTCACAATAACTGTTAACACTGCATATCAACCTCCCCGTTATTTTCACAGTTACGCTTAGTACTGCTCAAAGACCTCCCCGTTATTGTCACATTTACTGCTAACACTGTATATAGACTTCCCTGTTATTGTCACAATAACCGCTAACACTACATATAGACCTGCCCGTTATTGTCACAATAACTGTCAACACTGCATATAAGCATCCCTTTATTGTCACAATAACTATTAAAACTGCATATAGACCTCCTGTTATTGTCACAATAACTGTTAACACTGCTAATAGATCTCCCTCTTAATGCCATTTATGTCACAATAACTGTTAATACTGCATATATACCTCCTTGTTATTTTCACAATAACTGTTAACATTGCATTTATACCTCCCCGTTACTGTCACAATAATTGTTAACACGGCTAATAGACCTCCCTCTTAGTGTCATTATTGTCACAATAAATGTTAATACTGCATATCAACCTCCCCGTTATTTTCACAATTACTGTTAGTACTGCTCAAAGACCTCCACGTTATTGTCACATTAACTGCTAACACTGTATACAGACTTACCTGTTATTGTCACAATAACCGCTAACACTACATATAGACCTGTCCGTTATTGTCACAATAACTGTCAACACTGCATATAAGTATCCCCTTTATTGTCACAATAACTATTAAACCTGCATATATACATCCCGTTATTGTCACAATAACTATTAACACTGCTAATAAACCTCCCTCTTAATGTAATTTTTGTCACAATAACTGTTAATACTGCATATAGACCTCCTTGTTATTTTCACAATAACTGTTAACACTGCATTTAGACATCCCCTTTACTGTCACAATAACTGTTAACACTGCTAATAGACATTCCTCTTAGTGTCATTATTTTCACAATAACTGTTAACACTGCATTTAGACATCCCCTTTACTGTCACAATAACTGTTAACACTGCTAATAGACCTGCCTCTTAGTGTCATTATTGTCACAATAACTGTTAATACTACATAAGGACCTCCGCGTTATTGTAACAATAACTGTTAGAACTGCATATAGACCTCCGCGTTATTGTCACAATAATTGTTAGCACTGCATATATACCTCCTCTTTATTGTCATTATTGTCACAATAGCTGCTAACACTGCATGAAGACCTTCCCGCTATTGTCACAATGAATGTTAACACTGGATATAGACCTCCTCGTTATTGTCACAATAACTGTTAACACTGCATATCAACCTCCCCGTTATTTTCACAGTTACGCTTAGTACTGCTCAAAGACCTCCCAGTTATTGTCACATTTACTGCTAACACTGTATATAGACTTCCCTGTTATTGTCACAATAACCGCTAACACTACATATAGACCTGCCCGTTATTGGCACAATAACTGTCAACAGTGCATATAAGCATCCCCTTTATTGTCACAATAACTGTTAAAAATGCATATAGACCTCCCGTTATTGTCACAATAACTGTTAACACTGCTAATGTATCTCCCTCTTAATGTCATTTTTGTCACAATAACTGTTAATACTGCATATATACCTCCTTGTTATTTTCACAATAACTGTTAACACTGCATTTA
>MJUT01025698.1:200674-219625 GCA_002080005.1 Gigantidas platifrons
TTTTCCTTGCAATTATCGAAACGTCTAGCGGATTCCGATCTAGCTGTTATTGAACTGACCGCAATCAGGCCAATACGGAACATATCCGTATTGGACTGGTTTTTGCCATATTGTCCCAATGAAAGTTTTTATATAGCATTGACAAATTTGATCATAAAAAAGGCTAATAAATCAAAGTTAATTAATAATGAATATTATGCTAATATAGTTAATCGTCGTGACACAAAAGTTATATTAAGCAGACCGGGGTGAACGCATGTGCTCCTGAAGGCACCCGTCGTATTACTCTAGTTACAAACCCGGTGCTAAGTCATGAATTGGAAAGACCGGCAAGTGTTTCCGACAAGTACAACATACTAGTGGTCAACTGTGACATCGACATTCCGTAAGAGTTAACATAGTCACGGTGGTGACTGTAAAGCTTCCGAAGTGATGATTTCAACTTGCCCAATGGGAACCCTTGGCTCAGTAGCTTCCTTGTTAGAAGTAACCCTATATCAAGGAAATCCTGAAAAGTTTTCTTTGCATCAATTTCATATCGGGAAAGAAGACTTGTCGATTACTATGATTATGATATATAATGTAAATAATGAAATATTGGGTGAGTGGTTGTTATTTAAATCATCATTTTTTTCAATTTCTATCATGGCGAGAACAAGTAAATTTTCTATGCTGATGATATCAGTTTTGTACTATACCAACACGCTTAGTTGGATATTAATGGCGCTAGCCGACTGAAAAAACAGTCCGTGAGTAGAAAATTTACTCCACTTGGACCCATACCTGATACCGAGCCAAGCAGTCGTTGCTTGTATTCCTTGATACTACATGATTCGCGTAGAAGCAGCCATTGGTATTTGCATAGTCTTTGGTGTAACCGGATCGTGGCTCGAACCACCGATCTACAGCACTCGAGGCGAGCACGTTAACGAATACACCGGCGATGCGGTTGAATGATCAAATGAATTAAACTAAGCATCGTGCAGTAAATCAAATTAGCAGCATAGTGGTACATATGAAAGGCAGAACCACCGGTTTTGTTTGGTGGGGTCGTGTTGTTCATCTTTTTTAGTTTTCTCTGCTGTGTTTTTCTTTATGCTGTGTCTTGTGTATATCTAATGTTGACAGTTTCTCTTGATTGTTCATTCTTGATTGCCCTTCGGTTTTCTCTAACGTTTATTTACCACACTGGCAAGGCAAGAAATGAAACAATACCAACAATGCCCGGAAGGATTAACTAGTGCACGATCATGACATATGAGCCTTTTATCATAGAACACAATCTCAATCTATTTAGAATAAAGTGGATAATTTCATGTTTGAAGTGATATTATTTGCTACAGGAGCTTACTTACTTACTTACTGCCTGCTATGCCGTTGGCATGTAGGCAGCAACAAAGGTCCTCCATTTCTGTCTGTCTTTGACCATCTTTTCGACACTCCCCAAGGTATTGTTCATGGTATTCATCTCTCCTTCTACAGTACGCCTCCGCGTGTTTTTCGGCCTGTCGCGCTTGCACTTTCCTTCTGGAGTCCAATAAAGTGCAGTCCTAGTGATGGAATTTCTATATTTTATATATAGTCACATGCCTAATTTCCTTCTTAGTAATATTGTAGCCATATTCTCTAGTTTACAGGAACAATGATGACTTAACGACATCTTCAGAACTTGATATGTGTTGTAATACTCTTCATTCTCACACAGATGTTACCACGTCGTTGGATTAGTGTTTCAGAGGTAAGATGATGATTATAATTATATAGTGCTTGAATGGTAAGATAACGATTTATATCATATAGTGTTCCAATTGTAAGATGACGATTATAATTAGACAGTGTTCCAGTGGTAAGCTAACGATTTTAATTTGATAGTGTTTGAGTGGTAAGACAACGATTTTAATTAGATAGAGCTCCAGTGGTAGGCTAGCGATGTATGGTAGATAATGTTCCAGTGGTAAGATAGCGATGTATATTAGATAGTGTTCCAGTGGTAAGACCGCGATCACGATTATAATTAGAATGTGTCCCAGTGGTAAGATATCGATTTATATTAGATAGTGTTCCAATGATAAGATAACGATTTTAGTTAGATAGTGTTCCAGTGGTAAGATAACGATTATAATTAGATAGTGTTCCAGTGATAAGATAACGATTATAATTAGATAGTGTTCCAGTGGTAAGATAGCGATTTATGGTAGATAATGTTCCGGTGGTATGAAAGCGATGTATATTAGATAGCGTTCCAGTGGTAACATCACGATCACGATTATAATTAGATAGTGTTCCATTGATATGATAACGATTTTAGTTAGATAGTGTTCCTGTGCTAAGATAACGATTATAATTAGATAGTGTTCCAGTTGTAAGAATACGATTTTGATTATAAAGTGCGTCAGTGGTAAGATCACGATTATAATTAGATAATGTTCCAGTGGTAAGATAACGATGTATGCTAGATATATTTACAGTTGTAAGATAACGATTTCCCATTTAAATCATTTTTAGAAATTAAGATACTAGCAAATATCTGTTTTTATATGCATCATGTTTACTTCACTTTGAATCGCTACCCTGCGTATGAAACTCGTTACCCTTCACTCTACGACGTTCAGTTTCCCTGGTTGTGAAATATTGATAAACTAAGACCGGCCCCGATAGTGCCAGATTTTGACCTAGAATGATGTCTTTAATTATATGTGTGATTTACAGGTGTAACATTCAATCTATATGGATGAGATAATAAGACATTCTTAAACTGTTTATAAAAAAATACACATTATCATTAACATTAACTTAAACACGCATGTGAGTATTCATTTTTTGAAACGGGAAAGGAAATTAGGTAGACAAAAAAACATTTGATCATATGTAGCTGTTTAGCATGTGATGAAAGTGTTTGTTTGATGGTGTTTAACGCCACTTTCAACAATATTTCAGTTATATCGTGGCGGTCAGTTTTATTGGTGGAGGAAACCGGATAAAACCACCGACCTGTCGCAAGTCACTGACAAACTTTATCACACACTGTTGTACACCTCTCCCTGATCGAGATTCGAACTCACAACATCAGTGATGATAGCCAATGATTGCATAGGTAGGTGTATATCCAACTACCATACGATCACGGCCACGACGGCTCAAATATGTGATAATAACTATAGACATTTGTTAGTTCCTTTACTAATGGGCAAAATGTGATTTCTGTACAAGCGTGACATATTGCCTTCTATTACAGACTGCTATGCATAAAACGTTTAAATGTGTGTGCTATATACCCCCCTCGGCACACACACACACATGCCAGCCATGGATCCACATGTTTATATTAACTTAGCCTCCATTATGCCCCTCGTTACTTAATCATATCTACACCACTGATTATCCCTCAATACTGCATATCTGTGCTTACATCGGGATCGTTGTCGTTACAAAGGCAATATGTATGTTATTTTCAATTGTATGATTTTCTTCCATGATAAGTTGTCCTCATTCAATGTCAACAGATTATTATATAACACCAATAAAACGTGGTGAAATTACCATCCGCCATTTTTTGCTACATATGGTCGATATCCTGCCTCAGTAAAAAAGGTGGACGAATATTTAAAAACAAAAAACTCATAATAATGTGTATTTATCATCTAAAAGTGTTTTTAAGGTAAAAACCAATATTCGTTATTTGACACATATACTTACAGGATATATAGGTAAATCATTATCTACACTGACAAAGGATAAGATACAAAATGCAAAAAGGTGAGCATTTTCATATTTTATTATTTCTGTTAGGACTTTACCGTTAAAGAAAACCCTTATGGAAAATACAGATACGAGAATATGCCTGGAATGACAATTCGTCAAATTAACAATGGAATTGACCGAACAAAAATATGTTACACAGATATAATTTTAAGTTGATTAATGTTTAACGTTTCTAGAAAAGCCGTTAAACCTGTACATTTGTTAATATTGGTAAAAATTGTACCTATCCCTATTCATACCTTTTATAATATTATATTTCCCCATATATTGTCACAATAACTGCTAACACTGCACATAGACCTCCCCGTTTTTGTCACTATGACTATTATCACTGCACATATACCTCCCCGTTATTGTCACATTAACTGCTAACACTGTATATATACTTCCCTGTTATTGTCACAATAATCGCTAACACTACATATATACCTGCCCGTTATTGTCACAATAACTGTCAACACTGCATATAAGCCTCCCCTTTATTGTCACAATAACTGTTAAAACTGCATATAGACCTCCCGTTATTGTCACAATAACTGTTAGCACTGCTAATAGACCTCCCTCTTAATGTCATTATTGTCGGAATAACTGTTAATACTGCACATAGACCTCCATGTTATTTTCACAATAACTGTTAACACTGCATTTATACCTCCCCGTTACTGTCACAATAACTGTCAACACTGCTAATAGACCTCCCTCTTAGTGTCATTATTGTCACAATAACGGTTAGAACTGCATATAGACCTCCGCGTTATTGTCACAATAATTGTTAGCACTGCATATAGACCTCCTCGTTATTGTCATTATTGTCACAATAGCTGTTAACACTGCATGAAGACCTTCCCGCTATTGTCACAATGAATGTTAACACAGGATATAGACCTCCTCGTTATTGTCACAATAAATGTTAGCACTGCATATATACCTTCCCTTTATTTTCACAATAACTGTTAGCACTGCATATAGACGTCCCCGGTATTGTCACAATAACTGTTAACACTGCACATAGACCCTCCGTTATTGTTACAATGTCTGTTAACACTGCATTTAAATCTCAACGTCATTGTCACAATAACTGCTAACACTGCATATATACCTCCCCGTTATCGTCAGAATAAATGTTAACACTGCATATATACCTTCCCGTTTTTATCACACTAACTGTTAGCACTGCTCATATACCTCCCCGTTATTGTCACAATAACTGATAGCTCTGCATATAGACCTCCCCGTGTTTGTCACAATAACTGTTAGCACTGCATATAAATATCGTCGTTATTGTCAAAATAACTGTTCACACTGCCTTTAGACCTCTCCGTTTTTGTCACAATAACTGTTAACACTGCCTATTAACATCTCTGTTATTGCCATTATTGTCAAAATAACTGGAAGCACTGTATAATATTAAAATACACTTTAGAGAATACCGAAGGAGCAATCAAATATGGACCATTAAGAGAAACTGGCAAGACAGGGTACACAAGAGGAAGAAGAACAAAGCAAAAACACAACACAATATGTGTTGGATACCACTATGCTCAGACAAACGCAAATGACACAAAATAAATTAGAGCTATGTCCAGAAAATCATTGTACGAGGTACAAGTTCTAGAATAACTTATGAGTTGTCAAATGTAAACTCCATACGCTGGTAATGCTGGAATATTGCTACTGATAAAAGGGTTAATCCTCTTTCTTTTAACAAGATCAAGTCGCCTTGGTGAAATGACAAGTCGTATGGGGTAGAAAGTTTACTCGACAAGCTAATAAATTAATTGCCCCAGCGATATATCCTTTGTTTTTTTGGTGTTTAACTCCTCTTTTAGCAATATTTCATCTTTATCATGGCGACCAGTTTTAGTGATGAATGCAGCCAGAGTACTCTGAGAGAACCATTGACCATGGGCAAGCAGCTGGTATAACTTTATAATCGTATGAAAATGATATAATATCCTGAAATAATTCTTCATTAATGTCCCCATTATTATTTTGTTTATGTAATGACATAAAACAAACCACAACAACACGAAGTACTCATCTGGCTAGCTACACAAATAAATGGTTGACAGTATAACTAATAACAACACAACGAAAAATTGCTTCGGTTAACTGGACAATGTAACCAACATGAACACGAACCCTTCATCTCGGTATCCTAAAGAGGAAATGATTGACAATATATCCAACATAAAAACGAACCGCTCCTCTGGGTATCCTCAAATAGAAATGGTGGACAATATAGACTCATTCTCTCGGAACTGCAACAATTGCAAAAAAAAAAATTACCCAAACATATTTGTCAAGAAAACCGAATGTATAGGTTGTCATCAGGAAACTGACTATACTGGCCATTAAATCCCAATTTTTTTCAACGTTTGATGATATTTTCATAATAATATGTATCGACAACGAACCACCTATACAATGATTTCTAAGTAAATTTGAAAATATATCAACATTTATTTACTTGTTCTGGTTGAGTATAAAATTTAGTATATGCATTTGAATTTTGGGAAAAGTATGACCAGAAGTGATCCACAAGAAAAATATGCCAAGGTTCCATCGCTAAAGCGCTGATTTTGTTTCAAAAATAGGTTTCAATAATATGAATAGAACAAGAAACTGTTAATTTTTTAAATGCTGTAACCTTTGATTTGCCCTATAATTACAACCTGATAATATATTAAATAAATAAGTATCTATCTAAACCTTGTAATATATCTTTATTTACCAGGCAAGACACCAAATCTTTAAATTAAAGAACAAATATATGAACGTATGTATCAATTTTGTCCGGTAAATTCAAAAGAATTGTTTCGCATATTACAATTTTGTAAAATGTAATACTACTTTGTACTTCAGGAAAAAAAAAACAAAAAAACAAACGTGGTCTTAGAAAAATGTTGATGTTTTACTGATTAAAAGGAAACAGACAAGATGATGGTCTCTCTCGGTCCACAACATTAACAAAATCAAACTCATATAATCTTCTAAAAAAGTAAATATTTACTGGAAATATCCTAGTTTCGCGAAAAAAAATAAACAATTTAGAGAAAAAAAACCAAAACGGAATACGGCAAAATAACTATTTGAACACTATGATAACAGTCAAATAGAGTATAGATCGTCCTCAATAGTGAAAACGACTTGTCCCGTTGGTAAGTTACTGTTGTATGTTTCTATAAACTCCATGACATCATCAGAAACACGGCACAGTCGACCTCCTTTTCTAATGGCTATTGGGTGCTGCATTTTGTGAATTATATCTTTGCTGTTAATCCATAACGTGTCCTGTTTGTTAGGCCAACGAAATCTGTTAACAACCTTGCCGCTCTCAACCATAAAGTCAATAGGTAGAGTCTTATCACTGACGTCGTCCTCTAAACCTTGTCGGATGTAGCAACTTCTAACATAAGCAGCAAGAACATAATCGGCCTTGCTACATGTAATTTCTTCATTCTGAACAGGAGTTGCATTGTTGTCACCAACCTCAATTTGTGTATCATGCACACGATGTCCAGTCTCTTTTAGCAAAACCACGCTGTCCCACCCGCATGCAAATACTCCATGAAATCCATCTGCACTATTAAAACAGTTCCAACATGCGCAGGTGGTGTTTCTTTTAATCAAATTGCCATGATTATCTGTTGAAATAGTATGCAAAGTCATCGTTCCCTTTACTGTTTTAATGACCGCTTTTCTTTCTTCGGTTTCGGCATTTGTCATCTCGTATTCATCAGTAGCGATCAGCTGGTATTCGATCTCGCCCTCAGACTGAGTGGCCCAAGCAAAAAATTCCATGGCATCTTGAATTACCGCTTTTTCCTGTTTTACTGCATTATCCCCGTTTCTTTTGGTGGTTCCACGCACTCCATCGCACACACTCTTTGCATGGCCTGATTCAAAGTAATGCCATGACGCTTTGCATTCATGATTAACTTCAAACCTACTGATCAAAGCAAATACAGCCTTAGTCCGGTATTGGGATGACGGGGAATCAGTCCAAAAATGTACATGTTTCAGCTCTGGTACGTAATTCTTTAACGTAGTTACTAATTTCTTCACATTCGCGTAAACCATTGCGGCATTGTGGTGCAATACTTCCGATGCAAACACCAAACTGTTATGACTTAGACTTTTGTTAGCATCTTTGAAATGAATAATAGTAGGATGGGGGGTTATCATTGACGCATTCAAATGCGCAGATTGTATCTCCTCCATTGTAGACAGTTATAGTTCTTACTGAAATCCATTTGAATAAGAGCATGGTTCTCAGGTAGTTGATCTTCCATTTCTTTTACAGACTTGTACTCATGGGCCACTCTCTCTACATGAGTAACGAATGCTGCAAATTCATCTTTCACGATTGCTATGAATTTGGTTTTCTACAATTCTCATGCGTTCCTTTCCGTTCTGAAGATTCAGGCGTTTCCACTCCTGGCACGTGATGTTTTCGTCGGGAATATTTTCCAACATGTCCTCTAATATATTTTCAGAAACCTTTTAACGTATTTACAAAAGTGTCTGGGCTCGTCACAGTCGATACCGGAAGAGCTTGCAAAGTTCATAGCTTGAAACTGATGTTCTGATGCTTTGCACACAAGCAAATACTTCTAGACTCAAAATTTACAAGGCTGATATGTCATGCACGTAGTCGACAGAATATGGAGAGATATATTGAGAAGTTAGATTCGGCTTTGTACTCCAGAAGTAGGTTGTGTAAATAATCATTCAGTACTCGTTTATGCTGTTTTTCCTTTTCCTACTTATACAGCGTATATCTTTCCTGGTAAGATACGACAGTTGTCGTATCTGCTTAGAAAACCCACGACATCTTGTCTCAATCTATCTGCTTTTTTGTTTCAAAAGTGTTTTCTTTTTCAACCTTAAATCCTTGTCAGATAACAACTTGCGTCTGTTCAACGATGTCATGCTCTGCATAAGAGTTTTCAATCTATACTGTTTTACTCTATTTCCAGACACGACTTGATGAACAGCATTTTTTCTGGTTGGGTTGTCATCTACGGCTATCTGAATTTACTAGCTCAAGCAATCGTTGTATATGAGACGCTTCCGTATGTCCGGTACACTCTTTTTATTCTTGATTTCTTTAGAATAAGCTATGTTTTACTTCTAGTTGTTTGTGGGTTTGCTGTCTTAGTCTGAGTTCTGCAGAGACGCTTTTGTATTGTTTTTAATTTCTCCTTAAGTTTTCATTTTCATATTTCAGTTTTGATATTGTTTCATATAATCTCTTTAGGGCATTAGACACACTCTTCCTGCACCCTTTGCCTTGACTTCCACTGGGATAATGAAAAGGAAGTTGTACTGTCAAACTCAATTCGTTGGTGTTGCTGCTGACTCCGTTATTATCGCCCTCCTTGCTTCCACTTGCCACGTGTTATATTGTATTTGGATTTTCATTTACATCTCCCAAATCGGCATTATTGTTCATATCTGTCTTGTGTGTTCTGTTAAATGTATGTGCTGCTCTACGGTTTTTGTCATGTCTCTTTTCTTTTTCATCATCAGCCAGCACGTATATTGGCTGAAAGTACCCCTTGATTCGCTCCCTTTCCATCTTCAACCATCGCTTTCTAAGTTGTTCTTTCTTCCTGGTTCTATATTCTTTCATGTGTTGAGATTTTGATTTGGCCATACTGAAATATATAATTATGAACTGATCAGCATTTTTGCTAGTGCAGTAACATCGATTTATTTTCAAAGTGTTAAGCAAAGATATTCACATTCATGTATTTACTGCATGTCTCCTATTGTTTAAGCACAAATAACATCGCTATCTAATATGATTTGCTGATTTACATGTTTTGAAAATATTATAATTTACTGGACAACTCTTCTCTAATCTACGGGAAAATTATTCAAGTAGTCTTACTTTTAATTACAATATACTTTTGTCTAAATATGGTCGATAAGTGTGTGCCAGAGAAACAACTTGGTAAACCACTTTGGTTATGACAACAGTTTTCCAACCGAGTTTTTTTTTGTCAAATATAACCAAATATCCGAATTACTATTTTAGAAAAAAACTTTACTAGTAAAAAAAATAAAAAATAGTAGTGTAATTCAAAGCAATGACCTAATGCTGTTGTATAAACATCATTCAAACCCATAGATTGCTCATTTATATGTTCATGTATATATCAAATGTCATTGGTTTATTTATACCTAAGCATTTCTACATTTCGCAAAACAAACAGAAGTAATTATATAGGAATACTTACATGTAAGCAGATATTTAGCAGACGATGATTTTTGTCGAAACCAGGCATACACGTGACTTATAAACATCCGGTAGTGATCTAAACACCACAAAGATTTATTTGCAACAAAGATATGTCCTAATTATGAATTAATACTGCAAATTTTATATAGTTTGTCTTGTAAATTAGGTCTTGTAAATTATAATTTTATAATTTTATTATTTTGGTTTACTTTGTAGGTGAATTTGAAATTATTTCAATGGTTACTAAATATTTATGGATTAACAAGTACGCATTTGAACCTCTTGTATGTTATTTTGTATGTTTTGTAACACAACAATGCTACCTTATACTTTACTAACCTTATAACTAAAAGTCCCGTAGATTATAAATGTATTTTTCCTAGTTATTTCCGTCGTTTTACTGAATTTATTTTCACCTAAGCGCTATTTTCCAGGATGATGTTGTTTTTTTTCCAGACATTTCATGTTATGACTATTATATAAGCAAAGCAAATAATCTGTCTTCATCAACCAGCCCCTTACCTATGACAACAAGAATTTGGACAGTTTTGGAGACAACTGAAAAATGACCAAAATAATTTGTGTTCTCTAATGGTAATGGTCGTATTTTTTTTNTGTCAAACTCAATTCGTTGGTGTTGCTGCTGACTCCGTTATTATCGCTCTCCTTGCTTCCACTTGCCACGTGTTATATTGTATTTGGATTTTCATTTACATCTCCCAAATCGGCATTATTGTTCATATCTGTCTTGTGTGTTCTGTTAAATGTATGTGCTGCTCTACGGTTTTTGTCATGTCTCTTTTCTTTTTCATCATCAGCCAGCACGTATATTGGCTGAAAGTACCCCTTGATTCGCTCCCTTTCCATCTTCAACCATCGCTTTCTAAGTTGTTCTTTCTTCCTGGTTCTATATTCTTTCATGTGTTGAGATTTTGATTTGGCCATACTGAAATATATAATTATGAACTGATCAGCATTTTTGCTAGTGCAGTAACATCGATTTATTTTCAAAGTGTTAAGCAAAGATATTCACATTCATGTATTTACTGCATGTCTTCTATTGTTTAAGCACAAATAACATCGCTATCTAATATGATTTGCTGATTTATATGTTTTGAAAATATTATAATTTACTGGACAACTCTTCTCTAATCTACGGGAAAATGATTCAAGTAGTCTTACTTTTAATTACAATATACTTTTGTCTAAATATGGTCGATAAGTGTGTGCCAGAGAAACAACTTGGTAAACCACTTTGGTTATGACAACAGTTTCCCAACCGAGTTTTTTTTTGTCAAATATAACCAAATATCCGAATTACTATTTTAGAAAAAAACTTTACTAGTTAAAAAAAATAAAAAATAGTCGTGTAATTCAAAGCAATGACCTAATGTTATGACTATTATATAAGCTAAGCAAATAATCTTTCTTCATCAACCAGCCCCTTACCTATGACAACAAGAATTTGGACAGTTTTGGAGACAACTGAAAAATGACCAAAATAATTTGTGTTCTCTAATGGTAATGGTCGTATTTTTTTTTTAACTAAAGAATCAAGGTCAGCGCCTTTCAACGATGAACATTGTCCATTAAAGTGATAAAAATCCTAGTTATTTACATAAATATATAGCCATTTTTTATTGGCGACATCGATATTTCGTACCACCTTGTACACAAACGTGTTTAATTTCTGTTCAAGTAGTCGTTTCTGATCTCTACGAAATGTATTCTTGAGAAAATTGTTATACCAGGTAGACAAAAAGAAAAAGTAGCCAATGGAGTAAACTAGTCGTTACTGGGATGACCTTTATCATCTGAGACAGCAATTGTCGCGGTTAAGTGAGAATGATTATATAGCCAGCATCAACACGAACCCCTCTTCTGGGTATCCTCAAATATAAATGGTGGACAACATAGCCAACATCAACACGAATCCCACCTCTGGGTATCCTCAACTATAAATGGTGGAAAATATAGCCAACATAAACGCTAATCCCTCCACTGGGTACCTTCAAATGTAAATGCTGGACAACATAGCCAACATCAACCTGAACCTTTCCTCTAGGTATCTTGAAATATAAATGGGGGACAATATAGCCGACATAAATACAAACCCCTCCTCTGGGTTTCCTCATATATTCCATGGTGGACAGTGTAGCCAACATAACCAAGAACCCCTCCCCTGGGTATCCTCAAATATAAATGGTGGACAACATAGCCAACATAAACACGAACCCCTCATCTGGATATCCTCAAATATAAATGGTGGACAATATAGCCAACATAAACACGAACCCCTCCTCTGGCTATCCTCAAATATCCAATGGTGGACAATATAGCCAACATAAACACGAATCCCTACTCTGGGTATCCTCAAATATAAATGGTGGATAATGTAACTAATCACAACATCACGAAACACTGTTCTGGCTATCATTGAATAGCATTGATGGACAATATAGACAATGGCAGCAACACAAGACATATTTTTACTAAAAGAGCTTACAAAATGAAGAGAAAAAAAACAGCTACAAAAATCGTAGAAAGTATATGCTATGGTTTGGGGCAGGTAGACATATATTGCGGGAGTTAAACCTGATAAAGGGGATGTCACATTGTTAAAACTATTTGACTTAAGATTCAATACAATGCATATTATTTAAAAAAATCATTTATTTTAAACAACAGTACGACATACATGTGAAATAGTTTTAAAACTTGTTCATCTTCTACACACATTAGATTTTCAAAGCATACAAAAGAGGTACGTATTCATGGGACTATGTTTAGTATTTTAAAGTGTAGCGATGAAGCCACCAATTTACAACGTTTTCCTACGGGAATCAGGTGATACCATCGAATGATAGGCTAGGAGCAGCTACATGCTAAGGTTAGTTTCTCTCATTTTCATTCATAATCAGAAAGCAACTGATGGTGGTTTAGGTTTCAACACCATTTCAGTTACATCGTGGCAGTCAGTTTTATTGGTGGAGGAAACCGGAGAAAACGAGAAAACCACCAACCTGTCGTATGTTACTAACAAACTTTGTCGAATAATGTATCGATGACACCTCTCCTGGGTGGGATTCGAACTCATAACGTTAGAGGTTATAGTCACCGATTGTATATGTGGTTGTAAATCCAACTATCATACAATCACGACCACGACGGCCCCTGAAAAACAACGGAGAAAATGTGTTAGTCATAGGTTGACACATACATTAATGTAATACTTTTTTCATATTTTTCAGGACGAATAAAGACCATTCCAGTGCCATTTAAATATTCTCTTTGCTTTGGTATTTCAATTGTGCTGTTTATTATCTTCGTGGGAACAAATGATTATTTCCAGACAAAATTTGCCGTTCCTTGGCCTATTTTGCCACCTAGCCATGCCTTCAATAATAAGTCATTTGTAAGGAACGGTACTGACAAATCTCCCAAAAAGCCATTGAACGGTAAAGACAAACCTACTAAGATATTTAAAATGTTATGGTTTTTGCCACCAAATTGGTTGTCGGAGCGAAAACAACATATAATGGAATATTGTGAATTTAAGAATTGCGAAATTTCTTTCAATAAAAATGATATAGAAAATAGTGATTTAGTTCTTTTCAACCATGTAGAAATGAATATGCAACCACCCGTGAAGAAAAACAATCAAATATGGGTGTTTTCGTCTCACGAATCGCCTTCCCATACACATAATTATTATAGGCAAAACCAATGGGTCGATAAATTTGACTGGACATTTAGTTACAGACCTGATTCGGAGGGTTATGGCCCTTACGGAAACATTGTACCACGGGAGACAATAAAAGAACGAAATTATTCCGCAATATTTGAAAAAAAATCAAAAGACGTAGCATGGGTTGTGAGCAACTGTAGGACAATATCGAAGAGGAAAGAATACGTTCAGAAAATGAGGAAAATAATTAATGTTGACATCTTTGGGAAATGTGGCAAATCATGTGATGAAAAAGGCGGGGGTTGTAAATTCAACCTGAGTAAATATTACAAATTTTATTTGGCTTTCGAAAATTCTATGTGTAAAGATTACGTAACTGAAAAGTTTTATGATTTATTCAAGGATGAAACTGATTTTGTTCCTGTTGTCAGAGGTGCTCCGAACGTCAAAGAAATGTTCCCTGCAAACACATCAATATTTGCTGTAGATTATAACTCACCAGAAGAATTAGCACATTATCTAAAAGAATTAGGAGCAAACGAAACTGCATATTTATCATACTTAAAGGATAAAAACAAATATATAAATAAATCAGATTTTATTGTACTTGGAATGTGTTCATTGTGTGATAAACTTAACAATAAGCTTAAGAGAAGGACACCAATTAATATACTTCAGCTAATGTCCAATAAACAATGTGTATTACCTAATGACTTTTAATTAATACAGATTATATTTTATTGTTAGTCAATGTATTACATTATATTAGTTGAATATGATACATTTAATGCATGCTGGTGACGGAATTATGAAAATGTATCCACCCAAGAGTGTCATGTTCCATGACGGCAACGTCCGAGGGGCATATGCTACTGAGGGGTGAATACATTTTCATATTTCTAGAAACTGCATGCTATAAATGTCTTATCATCCCTCCCTCCCGCTATAACTACCTACTGACTCCATAAGCAACAGTGGTTTCAAAATTCGCGTGAGCTGAACGGGACTTATCTACAGTTAGCAGGAGCTATCACCAAATTCTCCCAACATTTAAGCGATAATTCATGTGATGATGACAAAAGTAAATAAAAATAAGCATCATCAGCTAGGTAACAGTTATTTTTTTAAACATAAATAAAATTAGGAACTGTTGTGTCAGAAATATTAGCAAACATCATCCTACAAAAATGTACTTGACACAAATATTTATAACCTCTGCTGGGACTACTGATATTTTTACGTCATAATCGAGATCATGACGTTTGTGCTTTCTAATCCGGAAGGTCATTTGTAAACAAAATATTTAATGAAAATGGATGGATCCGCCGACTTTGATATTTGTAATAAAAAAAAAGAAAAAAAAAAAGAACAACGAATATCACCATTAAAGGGCAAAATTCAACAATCTTAACATTTATATAAACCCGTAAAATCGAATGGTATATTTGCACACTACTTATGAATTATGTATTCTTAATATTTTGAATTATTTGATTTTTCCCGCGAAAATACAAATATCGAAACATATATGTGACCATGACTGAGAAAATGGGTCCAGATGGGGAAAAATCAGATTTTGAGTTTTTGGCATTCTTAGTGTTGTACTATATCAATAAAGCTTATGTGAAAATTGTATGGCAATATCTAAAGTACTTTTCGAGATATGGCCATTTTATATATTAGCCTCACTATAAATCTTGCTTTTGTTTTCAATTGATTTTTCATTCTATTTCTTGGTTTTCAACAATGTAGCATACCATACTCGCAGATCTACAATTTTCTTATTTGTTGACTTAGGCTACTGATATTTGGCATGTCTATTCATCAACTTATTATAATTCACTTTTCATAGTTATTTTTATCCGTGACCTTGACCTTTGTCCCCCAAGGTCAAATTACTGACTGTAATATGAAAATAGTGTATCTTGCTCATAACTTTTTTCTCATTGGGCTTAGACTCTACATTTTTGTCATGTGGCTAGATTGAACCAAGTTAATTTACCATATGCTATTATATGTGACCTTGACCTTTTATTTCAAGGCCAAGTTATTTATAGTTTAGTTTAAACATATTTTATTGTCTTATAAATGTACAATTAGATTGGAAACAAGTTATATCAACTTAGTATATCCGCTCAATACGATAATGTTGTATACATAAATAAGAAAATTACAGCAAGTTACATAATATAATAAAATTATACATGAATATATTTGATAAATTTGATAAACAAATGTATTGGGGGAAAAATGGGGGGATAAGGGGATTGAGTGCAAATAAATGATAGCATCCTGAGTGCAGAGTATAATTTCGTATCATTCAAATCTATTTGTATGGTATATATATTTTTGGACATTTCTAAACACTATTATATTGTTTTCATCAGTTACATTATCAGAGCCAAATAATAAGTTTTCAATTGAAATAACTGTATACGGTGTAATACTCATAAATAGTTATTTATAATTTGAACAGAAAACATTCTATTTCATGACATGCTTCTCCGGTTACTCCAGCCTTCTCCACCAATAAAACTGACCGCCACGATATATTGAAATATTGTTGAAAGTGGCATTAAGCACCATAATCCTAATCCATATACCATGTTAATTTACCATATGCTATCATATGTGACCTTGACCTTTTACTTAAAGGTCAAGTTATTTATAATTTCAAAAGAAAATATTATATTTCTTGACATGCTTCTCGGGGTACTCCGATCTTCTCCACCAAACAAATTGACTGCCACGATATATTGAAATGTTGTCAAAAGTGGCTTTAAACACCATAAATCTAAACCAAGTATTATACATGCATTGATAGTTATTGCATTGTCTAAATATTAAACATGATGCACATACATTGTTGTCTATTTATAATTCAGAAAGGCCTTTTTTCTTCCTCTTTTAGGTATGTACTCATTATCTTTTTCTTGATTTGTACTTGTATAGTTTCTTCTTTGGAACAATTGGCTTAGGGCATGTCAGTTCCTTAGCTTCCTCTGAATAACAACATTGTCCGATATGGTCATACAAGTACAACTGTCTTGCTGTATCAAAACCTTTATGATTGAAACATTTGGAAGGGTTTGTGTTTGTTAAAGAATAGATTNNNTATGACAATATACATTATGTAACCATAGTATACCTGCTTTATGCAATATATTTCAGTACATTTCAAAATACAAAATGTACTATTCTTATGTTTATTACTTGTGAATTTGATTTTCAAAATTATTTCTGTTTGGCCATATTTTACCATTATTTCATTTTCAAAACCACATAAAAATTGACAAGCTTAAATTGATTAAATTTCATGTTTGTAATATTTAGTCTTGATCAATAATCTTCAGAGCATGTCTATTATTTATAGTAGTTGTCCATTACATGCAATATTAAAAATCAGGGGCCCGGGCGGCTCAATGAGTTATGTCGCTGGATCTAACAACTCATACAAGCCTATCACCAATACGGCGTGGGTTCGCGCCCGGCTTTGTAAATTACAAAAGGGTGCACTCGACTCGCAACCGCAAGTGATAAAGTTTACCAGTTGCTTGCCCATGGTCGGTGGTTCTCTCCGGGTACTCCGGCTTCCTCCACCACTAAAACTGGTCGCCATGATATAGCTGAAATATTGTTGAAAGTGGCGTTAAACACCAAAAATCAAATCAATATCAAATATATTTATATTAAGTATATATGTACCATCTACACACGCTTAGACACGTGTCTTATGTTTATATCTAGTTTTTCCTTACGGGACAAGGTAACACTTCGACTATTGAAGCTATATTTTTATATAGCGGTTGTGGCCGAGTGATCCTTGACGCTGGACATAAGTCTAAGTGATTGGTGCTGCAGTGTATCAATGGTGTCGATGGAAGAACACAATTGTGTCACCTCACAGATCTAATTATAACACTGTTGGGTTAAATTTTCAGGCGTATATATGATAATCAGTTTCAATCAAACAGAAATAGCATTGAATGGTGTTGCTTACTCCAATTGTATGTAGGATTTTCTTAGTAGAGCAAATATTATATAAAAGCTTCAATGGAAAATTTCTTTATCTATTATCATTTGAAGAAGTATATTGAACATTTCTTTATATATTATCATTTGAAGTAGTATATTGAAAATGTCTTTATCTATTATAATTTGAAGTAGTATATTGAAAATTTCTTTATCTATTATCATATTTTCAATTGAAGCTTTTATATAATATTTTCTCTACCGTCCAGTTTCAAACTTACCTTTTATATCTAAGATCCTTGAAAAGGTAGTATCAACACGTCTAGAAGAACATATCAATTCACATAGTCTACAGGGTAATCTACAATCAGCATACGGACATTGTCATTCAACTGAAACGGCCTTACTTCGAGTTCACAACGATATTGCGTATGCACAGGCTAATAATCAGTGTGCTGTGCTAGTAATGCTGGATCTATCCGTCGCATTCGACGTTATAGACCACTGAATACTCTATCGACGTATGCATTATTCCTATGGGACAACTGGTGATGCGCTTTCATGGATAGTGTCATACCTTAGTGACAGAACACAACGCATCGCTATCGGGTCTACTCAATCGAACAGCTTACAACTTAACAACGGAGTACTGCAAAGGTCGGTTCTAGGACCTCGGAAGTACTGTATGTTTTCAAAGCTTATCGGTGAAACTTTTCGTGTTCATGGAATGAACTATCACTGTTACGCTGATGATACCCAGGTGTACCTTGTTATCAAGTCACGTGATATTTGGAATGATACCGCACAAACGTTAGTCTTGCTTATCAGATATCAGCAGATGTATCAAACTCAATCTATTGAAGTTGAACCAAAACAAGACCGACCTCATTAATGTTTCGCCTCAACATCGATCGCAAGAGTTCACAGGTTGCCAACTAGAATTTGACGGAAATTTAGTCAGTGACGCATGTTGTGTTAAAAACTTAGGAGTATTTCTTTTTATAAAACCCAGAACATGGAAAAGCAAGGATAATCTCTTACACAGTCGTGCTTTTTTTTCAAATTAGGAACATTGGGCGCATAAGACCTTGCATCTCGAATGACGCATGCACAACTTTAGTCTCGGCCCTTGTGGCATCTCGCCTTGACAATGGGAATGCCCTGTTGTATGGTGTAAATACAAGGCTAATCACGAAGCTAGAGCGAATACAGAACGCTGCCGCACGAATCATTACACGAAGCAAAAGATGTGAACACATCACACCTGTTCTCATGGATT
>MJUT01025703.1:22672-37256 GCA_002080005.1 Gigantidas platifrons
TGATATGATATCTAAAGGGTATGAAGCGTTAGCGCTAGAGAACCATGCATTATATCTCCCAAAATGTCACCTCTGCGGATTTCTCCGGTGTGCTCCATCAGTACAACTGAGAGATAGGGGTTAGGGTTAGGGTTTTTAAAGTCACTTTCAACAATATTTCATCTATATCGTGGCGGACATTTTTTTTTGCTGGAGGTAACAGGAGTATCCGGAGAAAACCACCGACCGGCGTAAGTCACTGACTAACTTTATCAGATAGCGTTACATCGAGTACATCACGCCATGAGCGGCCAATAAAACTGACTGCCACGATATAACTGAAATATTGTTGAAAGTGGCGCTAAACGCCATAACCCCTAACCCTAACACAACTGTCCAAAGTCCAGAATAAGACGTCTATAATTGGCGTTTTAGATATACTAATTACTTTCCTTTCCAGTGTTAACATCGCTCCATTTCGAAACATTTCGAAAATGATTTGTTAATCCAATTACAGTCATTTATCAAAAGTTTTTGAAAATTTCGCATTGCAAATTATCAAAATTGGATATGAATTGACTTCAGGATATTTTTGTGTGTGAAAAAATGTTGTTTCATATGAAATATATGGAAAATTGGAAGTTTCTGAATACGTTTGACAAATGACTATTGTGGTTTGAATATTAAGCCTAAATTATTTCTCTATCTCACTAGATAAACATTTCATTTGATTTATATTACCATCCGATTACTACCCACTCATCACTGTGGAGAACAATCAATGCGTGATCAGCTGTGAGTGGAGGGTAAATGAAGCGTGATCAGCTATGAGTGGAGGGTTATCGAAGCGTGGTCAGTTGTGAGTGAAGGGTAAGCCAAGCGTGTTCAGCTATCGGTGGAGGGCAAACGACGCGTGATCAGTTGTGCGTGAAGGATATTCAAAGCGTGATCAGGTGTGAGTGGAGGGTTAGCAAAATGTGATCAGTTTTGAGTGGAAGGTAATCAAAGCATAATCAGCTGTGAGTGGAGGGTAAACGACTCGCGATCAGTTGTGAGTTGAGGGTAATCAAAGCGTGATCAGCTGTATGTGGAGGGTAAACCAAGCGTGATCAGCTGTGATTGGAGGGTTATCGGAGCGTGATCGGTTGTGAGGGAGGGTAATCAAAGCGTTATCTGCTGTGAGTGGAGGGTAATCAAAGAGTGATCAAATGTGAGTGGAGCGTTATCGAAGCGTGATCAGTTGTGAGTGGAGGGTAATCAAAGCGTTATCAGCTGTGGGTGGAGGGTAATCAAAGCGTGATCAGGTGTGAGTGGAGGGTTATCAAAGCGTGATCAGCTGTGAAAGGAATCCTATCGAAGTGTGATCAGCTGTGAGTGGAGGATAATCAAAGCATGATCAGCTGTGAGTGGATGGTATCAGAGTGTGATTACCTGTGAGTGAAGGGTTAACGAAGCGTTATCTGTTGAGAGTGCAGGGTAAGCAAATCGTGATAAGCTGTGAGTGGAGGGTAAACGAAGCACAGTCTGCCAAGCGACTCCTGATTGTCCTAATTGTTCCTGATTTTGAGCTGTTCCTGATTTTTTTCCTGAATTTGTTAGATAAACTCCTGATAACTCCTGATTTTGAACGTTTTCCCCACAGAAATAAAAAATAACATAATAATATGTTGAAATTATTTTAGTGTAAAGGAAGTTTACCTTGTAGGTAAGTTAGATTGATTTGAGGTTAAGTTTCCAATTACATTCTGACATTCTGATAATGACCTTCATCTGGAATCAAAAACACCATGCTTAAATTAATATATTATGGCCTGAAAGCTCTTAATTAGATGGGGGGGGGGGGGTAACCATATTTGTTTTTTTTGTATGGTTTTATCACTTTTTATATAAAAAAATTCCTGATAATCTCCAGATTTTTAACTAAAAACCCTCCTGATTTCCTAATTCATTAAAGCCAAAAAGTGCTTGACAGACTTGAAGCGTGATAAGCTGTACGTGAAGGGTCAGCGGAGCGTGATCAGCTATGAGTGGAGGGTAATCGAAGCATAATCAGTTGAGAGTGAAGGGTAATCAAAGGTGATCAGCTTTGAGTGGAGGGTAATCGAAGCATAATCAGTTGTGAGTGAAGTGTAATCAAAGCGTGATCAGGTGTGAGTTGAGAGTCATCAAAGCGTGATCTGCTGTGAGAGGAGGGTTATCAAACCGTGATCAGCTGTGAGTGGAGGGTAATCAAAGCGTGATCAGCTGAGAGTGGAGGGTAAATGACGCGTGATCAGTTGTGAGTGGCGGGTTATCGAAGCGCGATCAGCTATGAGTGGAGGGTTAGCGAAGTGTGATCAGTCATGAGTGGAGGGTAATCAAAGTGTAATCAGTTGTGAGTGGCGGGTAATCAAAGCGTGATCAGATGTGAGTGGAGAGTAAGCGGAGTGTGATCAGCATTGAGTGGACGATAATCAAAGCGTGATTAACGTTGAGTGGAGGGTAATTAAAGCGTGATCAGGTGTGAGTGGAGGTTTATCGAAGTGTGATTAGTTGCTAGTGGATGGTAATCAAAGCGTGATCAGCTGTGAGTGGAGGGTAATCGAAGCGTGATCAGTTGTGAGTAGAGGGTAATCAAAGCGTGATTAGCTGTGAGTGGAGGGTAATCAAAGCGTGATCAGCTGTAAGTGGAGGGGAAGCGGAGCGTGATCAGTTTCGAGTGGATGGTAATCAAAGCGTGATCAACTGTAAGTTGAGGGTAGTCAAAGAGTGACCAGCATTGAGTAGAGGGTAATCAAAGCGTGATCAGCGGTGAATGCAGGGTAATCGAAGCATAATCAGTTGCGAGTGAAAGGTAATCAAAGCGTGATCAGGTGTGAGTTGAGATACATCAAAGCGTGATCTGCTGTGAGAGGAGGGTTATCAAAGCGTGATCAGCTGTGAGTGGAGGGTAATCGAAGTATTATCAATTGCGAGTGAAGGGCAATCAAAGCGTGATCAGCTGTGAGTGGAGGGTAATTGACACGTGATCAGTTGTGAGTGGCTGGTTATCGAAGCGCGATCAGCTGTGAGTGGAGGGTAATCAAAGCGTGATCAGCTCTGAGTGGAGGGTTAGCGAAGTGTGATCAGTCGTGAGTGGATGGTAATCAAAACGTGATCAGTTGTGAGTAGAGGATAATCAAAACGTGATCATCTGTGAGTGGAGGGTAAGCGAATTGTGATCAGCATTGAGTGGACGGTGATCAATGATCAAAGCGTGATTAGCATTGAGTGGAGGGTCATTAAAGGGTGATCAGGTGTGAGTGGAGGTTTATCGAAGTGTGATTAGTTGTTAGTGGAGTGTAATCGAAGCGTGATCAGTTGTGAGTAGAGGGTAATCAAAGCGTGATCAGTTGTGAGGGGATTGTAACCAAAGCGTGATCAGCTCTGAGTGGAGGGTTAACGAAGCATTATCAGTTGTGAGTGGAAGGTCTATATGGCCGAGTCAGTCGTTCATGAGGGTCTAAATGGCGCGTCAGTGATTCATGGAGGTAATCAAAGCGTAATCAGCTGTGAGTGGAGGGTAATCAACGCGCGATCTGCTGTGATTGGAGGGTAACCAAAGCGTGATAAGCTGTGAGAGGAGTGTACATGAAGTGTGATAAGATGCGAATGGAGGATATGCGATGCGTGATAAGCTGCGCATGGAGGATAAGCGGAGCGTGATCAGTTGCAAGTGGATGGTAATCAAAGCGTGATCAACTGTACGTTGAGGGTAATCAAAGAATGACCAACTTTGAGTGGACGATGATCAAAGCGTGATTAGCATTGAGTAGAGGGTAATCAAAGCGTGATCAGCTGTGAGTGGAGGGTTATCGAAGTGTAATTAGTTGTTAGTGGAGGGTAATCAAAGCGTGATCAGCTGTGAGTGGAGGGTTATCGAAGTGTGATGAGTTGTGAGTGGAGGGTGATCGAAGCGTGATCAGTTGTGAGTAAAGGGTAATCAAAGCGTGATCAGTTGGGAGTAAAGGGTAATCAAAGCGTGATCAGTTGTGGGGGGATTGTAAACAAAGCGTGATCAGCTGTGAGTGGAGGGTTAACGAAGCATTATCAGTTGTGAGTGGAAGGTCTATATGGCCGAGTCAGTGGTTCATGCAATCGTAGCTACTCGGCCATTCTCGCTACCTTGCAAATAACCTCGTATGCATTAGGCGTATAAATCGTACTATTTTTCACATGTCAGTTACATAAAATTTTGATAAAGTTATATTTTAAACAATTTTCGATATTTCAATTAATTTCATGGATAAAAGTTAAAGTTTTAATTAGTTTTACATGATTAAAGATTTTAATTAGTAAGTCTTCAATATTGGATTTTCGTGGACTATATTTTTGTGCGGCTTATATATAATTAACTTCCGGCAAACAATTTAAGAAGAATTTCTCCTATCTGCATACGAGGTTATTTGCAGGGTAGCGAGAATGGCCTAGTAGTTATGATTGTGGTTCATGAAGGTCTATGTGGCCGCGTCAGTGACTCGTGAGGATCCATGTGGCTGTGGCAATGGTTCATGAGGGACTATGTAGCCGACTCCGTGGTTCGTGAGGGTCTATGTCACCGAGTCACATGTTCTTGAGGGTCTATGTGGCCCAGTCAGTGGTTCATGGGGGTTTATATGGCCGAGTCAGTGGTTCGCGAGGATCTATATGGCGGAGTCAGTGGTTCATGAGGGAGTATTTGGCCGAGTCCGTGGTTCATGAGTGTCTATGTGGTCGAGTCAGTGGTTCATGAAGGTCTATGGTGCCGAGTATTTAGTGGCTCGTGAGGATCTATGTGGTCGAGAGAGTGGTTCATCAGGGACTATGTGGCCGATTCATTGGTTCATAAGGGTCTATGTGGCCAAGTCAGTGTTTCATGAGTATCTATGGTACCGAGTATTCAGTTGTTTGTGATGGTCTATGTGGGCGTGTCAGGGGTTCACAAGGGTCTATATGGTCGCTTCACTGACTCATGAGGATCTCTGTGTCCGAGTCAGTGGCCCTACTAATTGTACCAGCAGATTGTCTATATGTTTAGCAAAGTAAACATGCCTCAAATAGTAAACTATATGCGCTAAATCACAGCCTTTACGAATAATGTAAAACTAAATATTTTTACAAGTTTAGATATATCAGATTTGAACTTTTTAGCTTAATTACGTCACCATGAAAATATGGATGGGAAATATCACTTAAGTCAGATCTCTGCATGAAAAATTGTATTTATATACATTTCTTTATAGCGGTAATAACATTTTGTGAAAATTTTCAATGATTTATGAAAGCGGTATCTTTAGTGTAAAAGTTTTTGTTCTGTTCTCACGAGATTACGATTATTGAAGCCCGAAACATTATTGCAAATACGTGCAAAAGGAACTATCAACTGAGAAATGTAAACGTCATATGATGGGACGAAAGGAACGTCACCATCCAAGAAAGGAAAATTGACGATATAAAAAACAAATGTCCCTTTTTCCCATATTTTGTTTTATTTTGCATCAGGATCGTCCATGCTATTTTAAGGGTATACGTAGTCGATTGTTGACTTTTCATTATTGTATTTATCCACCTATACACCTTACACAGATCCCCGGGGTATAGAAATGGGACCGAGAGCTTCTTCGGCTTGAATGGGCGTCCGTCGGTTGCGCGGGATGTATAAATTGACAACCAACCCGTCCTTCGGATGAGACGTAAATAAAACCGAGTTCCCGTGTTGAGAGATTGTCACCCTCATCACACGTTAAAGAACACAGTGTAACAACTCATTATGAGCATTATGCTCATGGTGAGTGGTCCATAGGAGACCTGTTACACTGGCAAAATTATCCGTCCCTACCCATCACATTTCCTTGTTTCGAGTCCTCGTCCTGAATATAGCTGAAAAATTGCTCGCTGGGCGATAAACATCAATCAATCAATCAATCAATCAATCAATCAATCAATCAATCAATCAATCAATCAATCAATCAATCAATCAACCAATCAATCAATCAATCAATCAATCAATCAATCAATCAATCAATATTGTCCCATTAGATTGTGTTAAGAAAAGTTTAAAGATATCAAAAGGGGGTAATCAGAAGCCGTAAATCGAGGAAAGACAGAACTCATGTGCTCCGGAAGGGTTAGCAGTTCCTGCGCCACATATGACACCCGTCGTGCTACTGTTAAATTACATTATAATTTGATTATCAAATTAAAAAACTGCTTCATGATAATCATTGATTTATTAATATTCAATATTCTCATCTGACTATCATTGTTGTCCATCGTATGTCATTATTCTCTTCGGGCCATCATTGTTGTATTTTTCAAGGAGTAATGATGACCTTTCCATTGTTTCCAGTTTACTCCATCTGCAGATGATTTATGGTTTCCTTTCAAATACAATCCATTCAGGTTGGCATCGTGACACTTTTCATACCACCAACCGCCTTTAAAACGCTGCGCACAATTAGAGGTTTCCTTGTCATGTGCAGTGAATTTTTGTCCATTTTGCCTTGCCATTGCATCTCCTTCAAGTAAAATCATTTGTGCATTACAGAATAATACTGTTTTCAATAATAAACTGATAAGAAAATGAAAACACAAAACAAAACAAAAACAAAAAATAAAAATTTAAAAAGATAAATTAAAAATTAAATTTAAAAAACATTGAAAAAATTAAAAAATACCACTCTGTCGGAACAATTCCAAAACCAAATATCAAAATCATAGAAAAAGACCAAATCGATACGGAATTCAATGAAGCTATCTAGGCCCAAGGCTATTCCACTTGTGATGGCCCCTCCCAATATCTAAACCCCACGACTAGAGGAAGATATAAGTATTTATATTATGAAATGGAGTGCAACTTCGCAAGGAACATTCCTGAGGGTTTTCTTAGAGACTACAGTGCTATATGACAGCATATGTAAAAAAAAAAAAAAGGCCCATAACAGTATCAAACATATTATACACCTTGGCCCCAGGCTTCAGTATATAAAGTTATAGGTAAATCCACCAATGACCTTTTCACATTTTAACCTTTTATTTATACAAACAACTGAACCAATTAAAATTAAATTACTAAAACTATTGAAAACGCGGCTTTAACTGTTTAACACATTTCTTCATTTGTTGATTTGTACATTTGTATGTGTTAAACCTTTTCTATATGTAGTTTTCAAACATTTATATATTGTACTTTAAGTACCTTTACTTTTCGGTTGTAGCATATTGTGACCACACCCTCTATTTTGTATTAGTCGTTGCTGAAGTGATGTTCTCTATTTAATTAATTATGCATCATATAGTCCACGTATGCAGTATAATCAATATAACAATGAAATTCGCTTTGCTTTTTGCTTAGAAATATTTGAACCATATATTTGACTCCTATAATTAGTTCTATAACATATGACTTCACATTCCATGTTCATATTTTACGTTTTCATTGGGATTTTTCCATTTTTTATTTTATGCGGGATTTTGGGGACTTTGTGATAGGACCTCGCGGTGGTAGCAAATAAAAAACAAATAGAAAATATCGCTACCCGAGGTAGGATGTGATAGGACTATCCTATAACATGCGTTATCAATATTGAAAGGTCAGATCCATAGGGCCACTTATTTGAAAGAATTTAAGCCACATAATATTACTATGTATTTCGTTTTATGCAATTTACCTCTCTGCTGTGGTACATAGTTGCATGGCCTGTTACGATTTGGTATATCACCAAAATTATTTTATGTTCTTTAATATAGGATATGTTAAACAACCGTTCCGTTATGGTTTCCTTACATGAACATTTCTTTACTTTTGAAAATTGGATCCATTCTTCCTGGAATGGTAATATAGCTTTTTAGTGTAGAAATTGCCAAATTTCATACAGCAGGATATTTTTGAAATATGAAAATATGATTAATTTCTGTATATTGATATTTAGGTTTCATGTATATAAGAGTTTGAAGATACCAAAAGGGGTAATTAGAATCTGTCAATCGAAGAAGAACAGAAACTACAATGGCCAAAAGAAGAAGGACAAAAGGACAAACAATGATCTATAAAACACTACACAGAAAACTAAAGAATCATGTCTGAATCCAAACTTGAATAAACTAGAATCCTGTCTGAATCCAAACTTGAATAAACTAGAATCCTGTCTGAATCCAAATCTGAATAAACCAGAATCCTGACTGCATTGCCACATTTCATACAGCAGGATATTTTTGAAATGTGAAAACCTTATTCATTTCTGTATATTTATATTTAGGTTTCATGTATAAGAACAGTTTGAAGATCCCAAAAAGGGTAATCAGAATCTGTCAATCAAAGAAGAACAGAAAATACAATGGCCAAAAGAAAACAGACAAAAGGACAAACAATGATCTATAAAACACTACACAGAAAACTAAAGATCGAGCAACATGAAGCACACTACATGAAAATCGGGGGTGAATTCGGGTGCTCCGGAAGGGTAAGCAGTTCCAGCCCCTAGATCTAAAATCACAAGTGTGCAAATCTTAACACCAAGATTGTAAGACATTGTTTACAACACAGAGTAGTCTGTAGCACACTGTCTGTCTCTTGTCTGTCATCACACTAATCATAATCGAATGCTCAAAACAAGTTTTAAGGTCAGTTTTATATATCAGATAAATATTTACTTATACTTTAAGACATACCTGCATTACCCTGATATCCGCCAACTGTTAGCTTGTATCCTGATTTTTCATCGCCAACTACGAACTGTTTGTACACAGCATATCGTTGGTTACTGTCAAAATCACCCATGTTTATACGTAGACTATATTTTCCTTGTGCTGTAAGCTGATGTAAGTGTTCATTTCCTAAAATAAAAGACATCACTAGTATTAGAATCCAAAAGAATCCCAGTTTGAGGTAGAGGTCATTTTGATAAGCGGTGGTATCAATATTGCTCAAATTGCAGTTGAACGTCACATTCGTTTGTGATCAAGGGATGTCCTGTATGTTTTGTATAAAACTGTATTGTGGTAAAATGTGTCCATTCATTTTGTATTTGAAATAAGATGAAAAAAAATACCACACTGTGGGAACAGTTCCAAAATCCAATCAAAAAAATTGTAAAAAGAGACAAAAGCGACATCCATACCACACAAACATACATGACCGCACACTTTCCTGGCTTGATACAGGCATTTCTATAAAAAGTGGCAGGGTTGAACTGGTTTCATGGACCCAAAAATAAACAAATAATATTTAAATGTAAATAAAAAAAGAAATGTGTGCATCACAAAATACGCCCGTCTATATAAATTATCAAACGGTATAATGGTAATGACCCCAAAATAAATAGGGTTCTTCCCCTTCCACAGGGGAATCATGTGGCCAGGTTTGGTAAAGATCCAATATACAGAACTAAAGTTATGTGGAAACGGCCCTGTTGTCAAAAATTCTATTTATAGTAACGGTGACCTTGACCTTTGACCTAATGACCCCAAAGTAAATAGGGTTCTTCCCCTTCCACAGGGAAATCATGTGGCCAAGATTGTTAAAGATCCAATATACAGAACTAAAGTTATCGTGCGGAAACGACCCTGTTGTCAAAAATTATATTTATAGTAATGGTGACCTTTGACCTAATGACCCCAAAATAAATAGGAATCTTCCCCTTCCACAGGGGAATCATATGGCCAAGTTTGGTAAAGATCCGATATACAGAACTAATGTTATTGTGTGGAAATTAAACATGTGTGGACGCCCGCCCGCCCGCCGCCCGCTCGTCATACCTGTAACATACACAATCACATAATACGGCCCGTCTCGAGACGGGCGTATTAAAAGAAAAAAAAATTCTTGTATGCATTTGTTATTTTACGAGTAAAACGGTTAAACAATGGACCGCGAAG
The DNA here is from genome assembly GCA_002080005.1 of Gigantidas platifrons. Classification (NCBI taxonomy): domain Eukaryota; kingdom Metazoa; phylum Mollusca; class Bivalvia; order Mytilida; family Modiolidae; genus Gigantidas; species Gigantidas platifrons. The sequence goes on from MJUT01025703.1 coordinate 32,525, forward strand.
TGTGCCATATCTCGTATCTGCGTGTGTTATTTCATAGTTATTATCTGTTGCTTACATTCTGGTATATAAACACAGACACTTGTTTCATATATATATTTGTTTACTATCTACGTCTGTCCATGATAAACGTAGATAGTAAACAAATATATATATGAAACGAGTGCCTGTGTATATAAACCAGGAAAAGAATGCATTCATGTTACAAGCATTTGTTATTTATTTGAATCATTTATAATATTGATTTCAAAATGTATAGACGAATGAAAAAAAAACTATTTCAGCTAGGGTTAGGGTACCTATTAAACATGAAGCTCACAAACATACCTAACCAAAATTCTTTCTCTAGGTTACCAAATCCGTGCCTGTATGTCTCCCATTTACGATAGAAATTAACACTGCCGTCCATTCTTCTTTGAAATACCTGAAATGTGATCAGCAACAATGAAATATGTCTCATCTGAAACATGGATAAACCAGTCCAAACCTGAATAAACCAGAATCATGTTTTAATCCAAACCTGAATAAACCAGAATCATCACTGAATCTGCACCCGAATAAACAAGAACATTGTCTGAACACAAATCTTCAAATAAACCAGAATCATGTCTGAATCTGCACCCGAATAAACCAGAATCATGTCTGAGTCTGCACCCGAATAAACCAGAAGCATGTCTGAATCTAAACCTGAATTAACCAGAATCTTGTCTGTACCCAAACATGAATAAACCAGAATTCTGACTGAACCCAAACCCGAATAAACCAGACACCTGTCTGAATCCAAGACAAGAGTAAACTAGAATCCTATCTTTACCCAAACTGCCCAAACAACGAGAATCATATTCAAAACTTGAATAAACATGATTCTTGTCTAATGAACCATTATTAAACCAGGATCATCTCGAGGGTTGGGGCTATTGTTATAGTATTTCACCCCTTTTTCAACGATATTTCAGTTACAAAACGCCGATAACACCATGCACTGTCCACCCACGCTCAAAACATCATGCACTGTCCACCCACGCTCAAAACACCATGCACTGTCCACCCACGCCAATAACACCAAGCACTGTCCACCCACGCCGAAAACACACTTACCGTCCACCCACGCCAATAACACCAAGCACTTGTCCACCCACGCCAATAACACCAAGCACTTGTCCACCCACGCCGAAAACACACTTACCGTCCACCCACGCCGATAACACTGCTTATCGTCCACCCACTCCGATAACACCACATACCGTCAACCCACGCCTATAACACCACATACCGTCAACCCACGCCTATAACACCACATACCGTCAACCCACGCCTATAACACCACATACCATCAACCCACGCCTATAACACCACATACCGTCAACCCACGCCTATAACACCACATACCGTCCACCCACGCCTATAATACCACATACCGTCAACCCACGCCTATAACACCACTTACCGTCCACCCACGCCGATAACACCACATACCGTCCACCCACGCCTATAACACCACATACCGTCAACCCACGCCTATAACACCACTTACCGTCCACCCACGCCTATAACACCACATACCGTCAACCCACGCCTATAACACCACATACCATCAACCCACGCCTATAACACCACTTACCGTCCACCCACGCCTATAACACCACATACCGTCAACCCACGCCTATAACACCACTTACCGTCCACCCACGCCTATAACACCACTTACCGTCCACCCACGCCGATAACACCACTTACCGTCCACCCACGCCTATAACACCACATACCGTCAACCCACGCCTATAACACCACTTACCGTCCACCCACGCCGATAACACCACTTACCGTCCACCCACCGCCGTATTTTTCCATCTCACAGTAAACTTCAAAACCAGACTGAATATCCCCCGGGAAGATCTTGTAGACTCCACTCTTGCAAGTACTGTTATCAAGTTCACTACAGTCCGACGGTCGGGTAACTAAATCAAAATGCAAAATTACAATGACTACATAATTAGCATGTTTATTATAAAAAAAAAGGAAAAACCATTTAGCATCAGAAAAAAAAAACATTTGAATTTCGTATGGTTTGATTACATATTTACATTGACTGTTTCATTTTTTTGTTGCTTATCATGCAGTAGTACATGTATATATTTTCTGTGTGGTCCGGATGAGAACAAGTTCACGAATACATAAAGCATTACACAGAAATCAGAGAGGAAGGAACAAGTTCACAAATATATATAACAAATTACACAGACACAGGCAACAAACACAGGAGAAACAAAATATGCCGAGTTGAGTAGGTACGACCTATAATTGTCACTTTGTAGCGACAACAATGCGTTACTCTTTTTTGAAATCTAGAAAGGATGTCTTCCGAATGGAAGGTTAATGAAACTCTCAAAACATTGTACTCGCTATGACCCACGATAAGGCTTATCATACTACAATCTGGCATCCTCTTCAATCGAGAGGAAATCCCCCTCCCGCCACCACAGAATGTGCTAGGTAGTTCTGCGGGATGAGTCCTATAGGAGCCGCAACTAAATTAGTACCGAATTCACGAAAAGAAATATAAACGGTAAAATAATATGTTTGTGATGTTAATTATTTGATGGTGTTTAACGCCACTTTCAACAATATTTCAGTTAAATCGTGGCGGTCGGTTGTATTGATGGAGTAAATCGGAGAACCCGGAGAAACCACCGTCCTGTCGCAAGTTGCTGACAAACTTTATCACATAATGTTGTACACGTCGCCCTGATCGAGATTCGAACTCACAACATCAGTGGTGATAGGCACTGATTCAATAGGTAATTGTAAATCCAACTACCATATACGATCACGGCCACGACGGCCCTTGGTAAAATTATAATGGACGCGTTACGCAAATGAGTATGTGCGTGGAAAATGCCACGCCCCTGGTTCTTAAGAGAACACTTCCAACTACTGTTGATCAGTGGTAGTTATCTATATACTTGCCTTTACATTTCGGTTCCTTGGTTTGGCATTTGCAATTGCAGCTATCCGACAGAAGATCAATAATTTTGCTTGCAGCTTCTCCGGAAATTTTTACATCTGAAAATAATAGTTGAAATTTTAACAATAATAAATCATACATTCACACTAAAGGTATGTAATAAGCTAGGAGAGTGATCGTATGCTGTGACTGGCTAAGAAAAGCAGATTCATACATTTGTTTTTAAGAGTGCGGATCGTAAGTCTTTGAAAGCTAGGTTTAACGGATTCGTACACATCTGGGTACAGGGGATAATATTGTTTGATTTGCATGGCAACGATACATGAGCCTCGATGGGAACCAATCCTCAGCATCTGTTAGCGAAGTTTGGCGGATTCGTACACATATGAGTATATGGGGAAATATGGTTTGTTTTGCCGGTCAAAGATACATAAGCCTCAAGGGGAACAAATCATCAGCATCTGCGAGTGAAGTTGTGCGGATTCGTACACTAACACATGTGTTTAGAGAAAGCTTAAAAAATATAGAATGAGATGAAAGCAATTATTATACAATATTCTTAGAGAATAATGGTTATGCAATCCGTTCCTATCACCACTACCGTTGTTAGTTCGAATCCCGGGCAGGCGAGGTGTACTCGATACAACATTTTGTGATAAAGTTTGTCAGTGACTTGCGGCGACATGGTGGTTTTCACCGGGTCCTCCGATTTCCCCCATCAATAAAACTGACCGCCACGATAAAACTGAAACATTGTTGAAAGTGGCGTTAAATACCAAAAATCCTCTCCATTGTGGTCCATATGTACGGCGCGACATTAGCGTCAAAAATAATATTTATTTATAATATACGCTTCAATCGAAATATGACAAAGACATTCAAATTTTGGCTAGTCATAATTATTGTTATTCATCAATAATTATGGCCAGTCAAAATTCGAAATGAGATTAAATACTAATATACAGTCAATGGACATCATTATTCGTCACCCTCGATTTTACGCTATGTATTTCATATAAAACCACATTTTTCAAAATTTTTATTGTGAAGTCATTTCTATACGGATTTTGATCATTTTTGCACCAGAAAAAGCAGAAATATTTAAAGATTATTTGTTTATTTTAGCACGATTTTCCGTTAGATTGCCTTTATTTTCTTATGATTTAGACATTTTTTGTTTTCTGACGTCAAATTTGCTATATATTTTAACAACAATAAAATCGGAAAAATCAACATTTGTGTTTAAATCACCAGAAAACAAAAACCATTCAAACAAAAATTACTATCAGATAAACAAATAAAATTCAAAAAATTCTGCGTGTCTTAAAACAAGGATTTGCATAGTAGAATAAATTCTTGTTTGAAATAAATTTAATAAAAATCTGCCCAGAGATAGCTTTAAAATATTTTTTTCAAAAAATGTAGTTTTATATGAAATATATAGTAAACAATCGAAGGTTACGAATACATATGTCCATGGACTGTAGATCTATGGCCAATTATCACAGGCACTCTTTTCATATATTTGTTTACTGTCTACGTCTATCCATAAAGAAAGGCCCTTATCGGTTTCGCGTCGGTTTCCTCAGTTCACGGTCGAAAAAACTGTTTCAGAATTTCTTTAGTGAGCTAAAATTATTCTCTATTTTAAATATGATAATTTTTCTACAACATGGTGTATGACACGCCTACCTTGGTTGCCAATTATCTACGTCAGAGCTCATTATATAATCCAACTTGAAATACACAAAAACACTCCATATTTTTTCG
>MJUT01025703.1:63610-76498 GCA_002080005.1 Gigantidas platifrons
TTTTGTTTTGTGTTTTCATTTTCTTATTAGTTTATTATTGAAAACAGTATTATTCTGTAATGCACAAATGATTCTAGTTTAAGGAACTGCAATGACTAGGCAGAATGGACAAAAATTCTCTGCATATGACAAGGACGTTGACGTGTATAAAAATAGTTGTGCAAAGCTTTATAAAGGTGGTTGGTGGTATGAAAAGTGTCACGATTCCAACCTGAATGGATTGTATTTGAAAGGAAACCATACGTCATTTGCAGATGGAGTAAACTGGAGACAGTGGAAGGGTTATCATTACTCCTTGAAAAATGCAACAATGATGGCCCGAAGAGAATAATGACATACGATGGACAACAATGATAGTCAGAAGAGAATATTGAATATTATAAATCAATGATTATCATGAAGCAGGTTTTTAATTTGATAATCAAATTCTAATGTAATTTAACAGTAGCACGACGGGTGTCACATGTGGAGCAGGAACTGCTAACCCTTCCAGAGCACATGAGTTCTGTCTTTCTTCGATTCACGGCTTCTGATTACCTCCCTTTGATATCTTCAAACTTTTCTAAACACAATCTAATGGGACAACATTGATTGATTGATTGATTGATTGATTGAGTGGTCGATTGATATATTTTAGCTTCAAGTTAGCAGTATTTCAGCTTTATTCGTGAAGAGTTCCGTGTATGTAAATGATGGCCCTGGGGATGGAACCTGTGTAAGGTGTATAGGTGGATAAATACAATAATGAAAAGTCAACAATCTTATCCCTACTCGACTACTTATACCCTTAAAATAACATGGACGATCCTGATGCAAAAATAAAACAATACGGGAAAAAGGGACATTTGTTTTTCATATCGTCAATTTTCCTTTCTTGGATGGTGACGTTCCTTTGGTCCCATCATATTGCGCTTACATTTCTCAGTTTATAGTTCCTTTTGCACGTATTTGTAATAATGTTCAATAACCGTAATCTCGTGAGAACAGAAAAAAAACTTTTACACCAAGGATACCGCTTTCATATATTATTGAAAACTTTCACAAAATGTTATTACCGTTATAAAGAAATGTATATAAATACAATTCCTCAAGCAGAGATCTGACTTAAGGGGTATTTCCCATCCATGTTTTCATGGTGATGTAATTAACAAAGCTAAGAGGTTGAAATTTCTCTGACAAATCTAAACTTGTAAGATACTTGGAAAAATATTTTTTGTATATGATGTGATTTAGCCACTATAGTTCCCTCCATGAGCAGGTTTACATTGCTAAAAAAATATTGACAATCTGTTGTTACAACTAGTCTTGTCTCTTACAAAGATCATTGAATTCTTTAGATGTTCATGTGAGGATTGAATTTTGGTGTTTGACACCACTTTTACCAATATGTCAGCTATATCATGGCGACCAGTTTTAGTGGTGGAAGAAGCCGGAGTACCCGGAGAGAACCACCGACCATGGGCAAGCAACTGGTAAACTGAATCACTTGTGGCTGCGAGTCGAGTACACCCTTTTGGTAATTTACAAAGCCGGGCGCGAACACACGCCGTATTGGTGACAGGCTTGTACGAGTTGTTAGGTAATCCAACTACCTAACTCATTGAACTACCCTGGCCCTACAAGATGTTCATGTGTAATTGATATTAAATATATTCGAAGTACCAGCTATGAAATTTTTTGTTATAAGAGTAATGGTCGTTAACCAACAGACTCTGCCATTCTAGCTAATAGTCAGATAACTACGAGCATTCATTGACCTTGCTATTGTACTGTCCATGTTTATGTTGTCATTCATTTTTTTGGTAGTATGCTGTCGTTTTGAATGGAAGCAAATACATGTAGGGTTTTTATCCTTTGTTTATATGTATTGTCTTTGGAGATCCAGTTATCAAAAGGGGAGTGTTTGAATCCCATTTACTGATTTAACCCTGCCACATTTGTGTGCCTGTCCCAAACCAGGACCTGGATTTCCAACGTCACCTGTGTTCAGTGAGAGGATGACAGATGATTGTTCAATTTGTTAATATTGGTGGAATTGTTGATCGTCACTGTTTAAACTTCCTTTTATAAAACTACAAAAATAAAGAGAAGACAAACAAATGTAATAAGGTCTTTGGTGCTATAGGCTTGTGGTCGGTGGTCAATGACCATAACCTCCCCACCCCTTCCCTTCCGGCCATGGCTGATCCGAACACATATACACAAACCTAACAATATATACTGGTAGATAAACATCATATATGTAATACGAATCCCACGTCATATGTATTATAGGCCTGAGGTCAGAGATCAAGACATTAATCACTGACTTGAGCACTAAGATCCCCATGAACCACTGAATCGGACACATAGATCCTCATGAACCACTGAAGCGACCACATAGACCCTCGTGAACCACTGAACACACGGCACTATAGATCCTCATGAACCACTGAATACTCGGCACCATAGATCCTCATGAACCACTGACTCGGACACATAGATCCTCATGAATCACTGACTCGGCCACATATTTCCTCACGATCCACTGAATACTCGGCACCATCGATCCTCATGAACCACTGACTTGGCCACATAGACCCTCATGAACTACTGAATCGGCCACATAGATCCTCACGAACCACTGTCTCGGCCACATAGTCCCTCACGAACCACTGATTCGACCACATAGATCATCACGAACCACTGATTCGGCCATATAAACCCCCACGAACCACTGACTCGGCCACAGACACTCATGAACCTCTGACTGGGTAATATAGACCCTCACGAACCACTGACTCTGCTACATAGACCCTCATGAACCACTGACTCGGCCACATGGATCCTCGCGAACCACTGACTCGGTAATATAAACCATCATGAACCACTGACTTGGCCACATAGTCCCTAATGAGCCACTGATTCGCCTACATAGTCCCTCATAAACCACTGACTCGGCCACATAGATCCTCACGAACCATTAACTAGGCCACATAGTCCCTCGTGAACAACTGACTCGACCGCATAGATCCTCACGAACCACTGAATACTAGGCACCATATATCCTCATGAACCACTGACTTGGCCACAAAGACCCTCATGAATCACAAACTCGGCCACATAGATCCTCACGAACCACTGATTCGACTACATAGTCCCTCATGAACTACCGACTCGGCCATATAAACCCTAATTGACAACTGACTCGGCCACATAGAACCTCATTAACCTCTGATTCTGCTACATAGACCCTCATGAACAACTGACTCGGCCACATAAATCCTCGCGAATCACTGATTCGGCCACATAGTCCCTCATGAACCACTGCTTCGTTCATATAAACCCACATGAACCACTGACTCGCCCACAAAGACCCTCATGAACCTCTGACTCTGCTACATAGACCCTCATGAAACACTGACTCGGCCACATGGATCCTCGCGAACCACTGATTCGGCCATATAAACCCTCATGAACCACTGACTTGGTCATATAGTCCCTAATGAACCACTGATTCGCCTACATAGTCCCTCATAAACCACTGACTCGGCCACATAGATCCTCGCGAACCATTGACGCGGCCACATAGACCCTCATCAACCTCCGACTCTGCTACATAGACCCTCATGAACCACTTACTCGGCCACATAGATCATTACGAATCACTGACGCGGCCACATAGATCCACATGAGCCACTGAAACGGCCACACAGACCCCACGAACCATTGACTATGCTACATAGTCCCTCAGGAACCACTGACTCGACCTCATAGACCCTCATGAACCACTGATTCGGCTAGATAGACCCTCCACTCACAAATGATAACGCTTCGATAACCCTTCACTCACAGCTGATCACGCTTTCATACCCTTCACTCACAACTGATTACGATGTGATTACCCTCCACTCACAGCTAATCATGCTTTCATTACCCTCCACTCACAGCTGATCATGCTTTGATTACCCTCCACTCACAGCTGATCATGCTTTAATTACCCTCCACTCACAGCTAATCATGCTTTGATTACCCTCCACTCACAGTTGATCATGCTTTGATTACCCTCCACTCACAGCTGATAATGCTTTGATTACCCTCCACTCACAGCTGATCATGCTTTGATTACCCTCCACTCATAGCTAATTATGCTTTGATTACCCTTCACTCACAGCTGATCACGCTTCGATTACCCCCCACTCACAGCTGATCATGCTTTGATTACCCACCACTCACAACTGATCACACTTCGATAACCCTCCACCCACAGTAATGTAATCGAAGTACATATTTCATATTCGGGCTATTCAAGATGGCGTGTATCTTTTTACCACATAACACCACAGANCTGTAATAAAAAAAAATCAAATAAAACAAGAATGAACAACTTTTGAATGATTGAATACGGAATATTTAATTTTATAATAAAAATATCGTAATGCGTATTATTCGGGCGTCCAAAATCAGAATTAAAATTTAAATATTAAAAATTATTGAGGACACCATTATTTTGGTTTCATTTTAATTTTTTTTTTCTCCATACTAAAATCAAAGATTTCATCATTGCTATAATAACAAGTCTCTGTCCAAAAATAAACAATTAATTATTCAACAGGTATATCTAGACATTGTCATTTGCTAAAGCTATTATAGATAATTTAATTAATTGATTTAATTATAATTATTATAGATGTTTATTTACTGGCCATATGGTGTGGCTGCATCCCGGAACGCCAACATTTTGAAAGATCAAAGAAAGTTGACCTTCCTAATTAAGAGGGATTAAGGGGTCCCATTAAGGGTGAATGATCGGGGCAATCACAGGTAAATAAAGATAAATTTGATTCTCTATTTGTTAATTTTAAAACTATATAAGTACACATGAAATATGAAAAAATAATAATGAATATTTATTATTAAATTTTAAAACTATATAAGTACACATGAAATATGAAAAAAATAATAATGAATATTTATTATTAAATTTTAAAACCATATAAGCACACATGAAATATGTAAACATAATAGTTACTATTTATATTAAATTTTCAAACTATATAAGCAGACATGAAATATGAAACATAATAATGAATATTTATTGTTCAATTTTAAAGTTATATATATGAAATATGAAAACATAATACATGTAATAAACTTTAAAACTATAATAAGCACTACATTTTGAAAAATATTTAAATTGGACCATCTGCTCTCCATCTGTTAAACTTTTAATTAATGGCTTATTTTCTTATTGGATTTTCTTTTTTTTTTATAAATTGCAACAAATAAATTATTATATTTCTCATTTATTTTGTCATTTTCTTTATTTCAATCTTTCCTTTTAAAATCAATATGTTTTACTTCATTTTCATTATATTTTAATTAAATATAGCCTGTCATATTTCACTTATTAATTACTTTTTCTAAACTAAATTTCTCATTAAATTTGTTGTTTTCTTTATCTTAATTTCCCTTCATATATATATATATATATATTTAAAAAAAAATCACAGAAAATATACTATTTAATTTCTGATTGAATTTGTCGTTTTTTCTTTATTTCAATTTTTCTTCATATATACATGTATATCTTTTTTTTTTAATTACAAAAACATATATTACTTCATTTCTCATTAAATTTATGATTTCAAATTTTCTTCTTAAATCAATATATTTTACTTCATTTTCATTACATTTTAATTAGGTAGGGGTTTAAACCCATCAGGTGTGTTTTTGTTGCTCCAAGAAAACAATGGATTTCGGATAGATAGCAAGTGACTTCAGGAATTAAATTCAGCAAACGTGAATATATTGACAATTGTTCTATGTTGAATTAAGTAATTTGTATTTTGGGAAGTCCAGAAGCCCATATTTGTAACAGAGATTTTTTTTTTCAATTAAAATATAATAAACAGTTCAGTGAGACCTGACTTGTGCCCGGGGCTGTACAATATAAGAGTGACAAAAAGTGCTCTCAACAGTCTGTTAGAAATTGGACTTTGGACTCTGTAGTATTTATAGTAGTACAACTACGTCATTCATTCATTCATTCATTCATATATTATACCATTCTCTATCCAGAGTTGTCGTTCCTACTACGCTACACAACATCTCTGTCAACGCTCATTACACAAGATTTTTGTAAAATTTAGAAACAGTAAAAAAATCTACTTAAAATTGTTTTAATTATTTATTTACTATCAATAAAGATGAAAATAAATCACTCGTTTCAAATCAATTCTCTCTTAAAAATGATTTGTGATCGTTTTTAACTTTTTAATTTTTACCTCCGCAAAATAGTTCTCCAAGAAGTGGGGGTAAAATCATTTTAAGAGAGAATTGATTTACAATGAGTGATTTATTTTCGTCTTTCTTGATATTTACAATAATTAAAACAATTTTAAGTACATTTTTTTTTACTGTTTCAAAGTTTTACAAGAATCTTGTAAAATGAGCGTTGACAGAGATGTTGTGTAGCGTAGCAGGAACGACAACTCTGGATAAAGAATGATATTATACTTGACATTTGATCACGTGATATGTCGCTCTCGGAAACGTCTAAATTGTTGGTAGAGAGTCAAAAAATTATGGAGCAATCCAAAGAAAATGACAATAATACATACATGTTGAATTTGATATTAAAAATGGTTACCGATGTCGACAACAGATCAAAGGCGAAAATAAATCACTCATGTCAAATAAATTCTCTCTTAAAAATGATTTTACCCCCCACTTCTTGGAGAACTATTTTGCGGAGGTAAAAATTAAAAAGTTAAAAACGATCACAAATCATTTTTAAGAGAGAATTGATTTGAAATGAGTGATTTATTTTCATCTTTATTGATATTTACAATAATTAAAACAATTTTAAATATATTTTTTTTACTGTTTCTAAATTTTACAAAAATCTTGTGTAATGAGCGTTGACAGAGATGTCGTGTAGCGTAGCAGGAACGACAACTCTGGATAGAGAATGGTCCATTGCTCTGTTAATTACGGGTACTAAAAAAAATAGTATTGGGATGGAACCGTAACCGATGCCTATCAGAGAATTTCGAAGGCAGAGTATTGTCACTGTAACTATTAGCTGCTAGATTACATTGAATTCTGAGTTTTTAATTAATAATGAGAACTGTCTTGCTTCTGATGAACGATAATTATAGGGAATATTTCATCGCGTTTCGCTAAATTCCGTTTCGTTCTATTGCGTTTCGCACTTTAGTATATTTCGTTTCATTGTATTCATTTCATTTCGTTTCGTATTATAGTAAATTTCGTTTCGTTGCGTTGCATTTCGTTCGCATTTTAGTATATTTCGTTGCGTTTCGTTTCGTTTCGTTCATTGCGTTTCGATTTCGTTTCGTAGTTTAGCACAACCCATTTTACATACTTGTGTTAATGTTTTGCCAAAATAAAATGTATTTCTCCTTATGTTTGCATGTCATCAATATACTAATAGAGGGGAATAGCAAAACATGATTAAAAAAATCGTAATTCAATATAGAGGGTTTATGGTGTTTAACGTGGCAACAATATATCAGTTAAATCGTGGCGGTAATTTTTATTGGTGGAGGTAACAGGAGTACCGGGAGAAAACAACCGACCTGTCGCGAGTCACTTATAAACTTTATCACATAATGTTGTATCGAGCACACCTCGTCATGCTGGGGCTCGAACTCACGACGTTAGTGTGATAGACACTGATTGCATAGGTAGTTGTGTAAATCCAACTAAGAAGAGATGACGACCACGATTCAATACAGAAAGACTGGATTTATACACAATGCCAAAAAGTAAAGAAGAGAGGCAATGGCATCGAAGGCAATCAAATAATCCACTTGAACAAATACAGAAAAACAAAGATGAGCAACGCGGATCCCATTACAATGTAAACCCTTCTGAACTCAGGTGCTCCGTAAGGGTAGACAATCCCTGTTCCACATATGCCCGTCGTCGTGCCCCTTAAGGTAATATCGGCACAGTGAAGTAATTGTCAAAGTTCATACAGAAAATGAGCAATAGGGATTCCTCTACCCTCGTGGTGAACTCAGGTGCTCCAGAAGGGTACTCAATCCCTGCTCATCATGTGACTCCGTCATGCTCTTTAAGGTAATATCGACACAGTGGAGTAATTGTCAAAGTCCATACAGAAAGTGAGCAATACAGATTCCTTTAACCTCGTGGTGAACTCAGGTGCTCCAGAAGGGTACTCAATCCCTGCTCCACATGTGACCCCCGTCGTGATCCTTATGGTAATATCGGCACAGTGAAGTAATTGTCAAAGTTCATGCAGTAAATGAGAAAAACAGATCCCATTAAATTCTTGGTGAACTCAGGTGCTCCGGAATGGTCGACAATCTCTGTTCCACATGTTACTCCCGTCGTGCTCTTCATGGTAATTCATAAAATATATATAAATATTATTTAGTAAAAATAAGCATAAAGACTATCCATTGCAAGCAATCGATCAGTCGTTCGTACAGAAGGTCGATTTGTCTTCTTCTTCTTCTTCTTCTTCTTCTTCTTCTCTATGAGCTTCCTATAGGAGGAATCCTCCTGCTTATGCAGGGTAAAATATGCAAAGTCCTTACATAAAACGTAGCGTCAGTAAAATGGATATATAATTAAAATCATGAAAGAACTTATATCTATTTACATCGTTGCTCGCCTGACCGATCACAGCTTCAGAAGTAGCACTCCGAACGCACTATGAATGAATGAATGAATGAATGAATGACGGAGGTTAGCAAGCTGTAACCTTGCTCATCTCCTAGCGATAGCATTGTAGATTTCTTATCGAATATTGAACACATAATTCAGAATAGCAAGCTGTGACCTTGCTCACCTCCGTCAGAGGTGTTCTTTTCGATTTAACCATGACTCATGTGAGTGTAGCAATTGACGTGTAGGGCATATCAAAGGTTTCTGGATAGTTCCTCGATTCTGTGCATTACTTTCTTGTCTTCATTGAATATATTTGCAAAATTTCTGCAGTCCACTATCAATCTCACTATGGATAGGCTATTGTTGAAGATATTTTTCCAGGTATTTTCATTGGTACAGCTGATGACTTCCCCCTTTAATAACGGAGCCAAAATTGGCCTCAATAACGGACATTTGAGTAAGAAATGTATCAGATTTTCTTCCTCTGTTTTGTCATGAGTAGTTTCCCTTTACAAACTGGGGCATATAAACTGCAAAAATTCCCGGCCATGTGATTGGCGGGAATTAGCGATATATTTAGGAGATAACTGTACTGTATTTGAAAATTTCACGGTATCAATTGGAGATTTGATGGTCGCAAATTGAGTTTACTGGCGACGCGTTAGCGGAGTCAGTAAACGGATAGTTGCGACTATTAAATCGACAATCGAAAAAAATCGTGCGTAACAGCAACTTACATGTGCCAACTCTATGTCTATACACTCTTAGCATAAGATTGTATAAATATTGACACGAACAAGTTAAATTATGGAAAAGTAGATGAAATAATATACAAATTTGATTGAAAATAAAATATATAAACAGAAAGTTTAAAAAGGGGGTGGTAATTCCGTGCCACGAGCGCCTGTGTATTTAATGACCTGTCCATAAAACACATATTTGGGAATTATGATGTATATTCGTGGCCGTGATCGTATGGTAGTTGGATTTACAACTACCTATGCAAGCAGTGCCTATCACCACTGATGTTGTGAGTTCGAATCTCGACCAGGGCGAAGTGTACAACATTATATGTGATAAAGTTTGTCAGTGACTTGCGACAGGTCGGTGGTTTTCTCGGGGTCCTCCGGTTTACTCCTCCAATAAAACTGACTGCCACGATATGACTGAAATATTGTTGAAAGTGGCGTTAAACACCATTAAACAAACAAACAATACATTGTCAAGTAATTTGTATTGCGTAGTGAAAAATGTTCTACGTTTGTCTGTTTAACGGATGTCTATACGACTAATGCACACACAAAAGGAAATAAGCAATGTGTATAGTATGGTGTTCATTTGCAAAATGTTTTATTTTGTCAAGGATATAAAGTCCTAATAAATAATAAATACGTCAATTATATTTACATAGCCTGACACATAACGAGTCCGGTCTAAAACAACCAGTAGCAGTGGAAATTGAAAGGTAAGCATACAATGATTTCTTCGGTTCGTTAATTGTTTGGATCTTTTTTGTTCTTGCAAATGCTCTGGGTTTTTTTTCTTGTTTTCTTTTGTTTTTTTCGGTTCGTTTCGTTAATTTGGTTTTTGTTCTGGTATTGCGCTGTTTTTTTCCCCTTGAATTCTTTTGTTTTTGCGTTATTAGTGTGTGTGGCTTTTTGTTTTTTGGTATTTGTAAAATAGAGTCCTGTCTTTTATGACGGCACCAGAACAAAGCGATTTAACGGCAATAACATCGGGGACCAGATTTAACTCAAATAGTGCTCTGTTGTTATGGCACAGAAAGGACAGAAAGACAAATAAAACTGATAGAACAAGAATTAATATTATCATTTTCTCGTGCTGTAGCCTTTAAATTTCGATCTGCCATTTTGTCGAAGCGATAGAATGTCGGAGCAAGATTGCACAAAACAGCCGTTATATATGACATAACTAATGTTGTGAGTTCGAATCCCGCTCAGACTAGGTGTACTCGATACAGCATTATACGATAAAGTTTGCCAGCGACTTGTGGCAGGTCGGTGGTTTCTTACGGGTACTACGGTTTCCTCCACCAATAAAACTGACCACCACGATATAACTGAAATATCGTTGAAAGTGGCGATAATACAATCAATTATTTACCTACCCATGGAATTTTATATTTGAAAATTGTATTTGTCTCAATATCAAAAGTTTTGTCCTGTATGCTGTGTAAATTTGATAAAAAAACAATCTCGTCGACTAAAGCAATCCGATTAGAATAGCATGTCTCACTGGCTCCCGTTTACCGGTGTGTCACGGAATGCGAGATCTCATGAGATTTGACGAAACACAATTACGGATCACATGAGCTAAACACCATACAATAACAAAGACGCTTAGGAGACTATGAAAGCATTATAAATTTAAAATTAAACAGCTTTGTTTTGTTATGAGCAATCCGATTGGTCGGTAAAGGTAACATCTCGTATTTATCATTTCATTTAATATTGATGAAAAAGAGTTTGAAGATACCAAAGGTGTAATCATAATCCGTATATCGAAGAAGAACAGTCAACACAATGGCCAAAATAAGAGTTTGAAGATACCAAAGGGGTAATCAGAAACCGTATATCGAAGAAGAACAGGCAACACCAAAGGGCCAAATGAAAAAAAGACAAAAGGACAACAAACAACTATCTACAACATAATATTCATAAAACTAAAGATCGAGTAACACGAATCCCACTAAAACCCGAGCGTGAACTCAGATGCTCCGAAAGGGAAAGCAATTCCAGCTCCACTTGTTACACACCTCGTGATAAGTCATGATCGAGTAGTAAAAAGATCGGGAAGTGCTTACGACAAGTCGAACATATCCACGGTCACGTGTGACACATTTATTCCGTAACGACTAACATATGGTCACTCTCATGTCCAATAAAAAAAATTCTGCCCCATACATATGATAAAATGGTTGGTCCGTCAGTGGAACGGGACGCATGATATTATTATTATTTTTTGCATCATTAAAAGTAATTTTTATTTTCTTAATAGTTCTCATAAAATATATTTTTATGACAATTTTTGTTTCAGGATAAGAAAATGCAACGTGCAGTATTATTTGTAATGGTATTGTCGTGTTTATTTGTTACCTCCCTTGGCTGTATTAGCGGGCTTAAGGATAAGCCTTGCTTGTGTAGATGTCAAGACGATGGCACAGCTTGTTTTAAACGTTGCAGTAGAATGGAACACTTTTGGGAAAAAAGACGGTGCTACGATGATTGTGTTAGTACTGTAACCGCATGCTACGCTGCCTGTTAATACTGGACAGACACGATGGCACTACAGTTAAAAATGTAACTCTGGCTATGTTTATCTTGAACAGATTATAATAATTAAACATCTCTATATCAGACGGGTAGATTACGAATGTCCACGGTTGGGGTTTTTAAAAGTTAATTTGTACAATTTAATTCGCATACTTATAATAAAAAAAAGAAATCTCTATATTATACTGGTACATTATTAGTTTGTTTGTTTGGGTTTTTTCAAACTTATTTTCCACAATACATGTATATTTAACATACCTTTGTTAACTGCTTTGCCAAAATAAAATGTATTTCTCCATTTCTCCTTATTTTTGCATGTCATTAATATACTAAAAGAGGGGGATAACAAATCATGATTAAAAAAATCGTAAATTAATATAGAGGGTTTATGGTGTTTAACGCCACTTTCAACAATATATCACTTAAATCGTGGCGGTAATTTTTATTGGTGGAGGTAACAGGAGTACCCGGAGAAAACAACCGACTTGTCGCGAGTCACATATACTTATAAACTTTATCACATAATGTTGTATCGAGTACACCTTGTCATGCTGGGGTTAGAACTCACAACGTTAGTGTGATAGACACTGATTGCATAGGTAGTTGTAAATCCAACTAAGAAAAGATGACGACCACGATTCAATACAAAAAGACTAGATTTATACACAATGCCAAAAAGTAAAGAAGAGAGACAATAACCTCGTAGACAATCAAATAATCCACTTGAACAAATACAGAAAAACTAAGATGAGCAACGCGGATCCCATTAAACCCTTCTGAACTCAGGTGCTCCGTAAGGGTAGACAATCCCTGTTCCACATATGCCCGTCGTCGTGCCCCTTAAAGTAATATCGGCACAGTGAAGTAATTGTCAAAGTTCATACAGAAAATGAGCAATAGGGATTTCCTCTACCCTCGTGGTGAACTCATTTGCTCCAGAAGGGTACTCAAT
>MJUT01025703.1:77746-120347 GCA_002080005.1 Gigantidas platifrons
TATAAGATGTTAATATTGGACGGACATGATGCACTGATGTAAACTCCGGCTGTTTTTATTTTGAACACTGAGATAACAATAATTAGACATCTCTTTATTAAACAGGTAGATTATGAATGTCAAAAGATATTAGTTTGTCTACTGGGGCTTAAAAGTTAATTTGTACAATATATTTCGCATACTTATAATCATAATAATAAATAATAATAAAAATAAGAAATCTCTTCTCTATATCTATGCAAATTTTATCATATATTACCAGTATCGAAAATCACAGCTTTATATCGTTCTAATATTGTATCAATCTTTATCATAGATTACCATTATCGAAAATCACAGCTTTATATCGTTCTAATATTGTATCAAACTTTATCATGGATTACCATTATCGAAAATCACAGCTTTACATCGTTCTAATATTGTATCAATCTTTATCATAGATTACCAGTATCGAAAATCACAGCTTTACATCGTTCTAATATTGTATCAATCTTCTCATGGATTGACATTAGATTACCGATATGCTTCAAAGGGTATAAAAAGCGCATAAAGTAAGACATGCGCTCTCCATAGACGGTGTCATCTGTGCAATGTGCGTTCGTGTTTTTGTTTGTTTTGTATATGTGTCCTCTGTGAAATACTAGTATGCCTTTCGTATCCACTTTTCATTAACACGAAGGCACAATGGCACAGAATACACGAAACAAGAAACACGACGGCATATTTCATCGAGGACACCGTTTATGCACTTCGAATTATGAGAAATAATCAGTGTTTTATAATATACGCATAACAATGTCTTTGTATGACTTGGGCAATTAACACTAACGGGTAGTCCGAGATTCCTCTGTCGTCCGACGGCCTATTTAGAACTTGCTGTAGCCGTGGGACATCACAGCGCTTGTCATTTAAGCAAAACAGCGGATTTTCCTCCGCATCTCACCTGTGGCACATTTCCACGTTTTGTGGCTATCAGATTTGATTTTCTATCCAAAACCCTAATACATATCACTTCACCAATCATTTTTCTATTCATTCATACCCATCTTACCCTCAGAAATTGCCGTTACACTCCATTACAGCACGATTTCCCCAGACCATATGATTTCGTCATTTTGAACACTGACATTTTGGAATATTTGTCACGCGACTTCGAGAGAACTACGATTACCACAATGTATCATGGGGAATGATTTGCATATATGATCTGACCTTGTCCAAAATAGGGGGAAACGTAACACATGCTCTTTCCGAAGCCCGCGGGTAACACTGCCAAATGAATATTTTCTATCCAACATATTTTGTATTATTTCCTTCTGCTCTGATTTGAGCTGTAGATGGAACTGTTTGTCCTGCAGAATGCGCTTTATATCGTCTTGTATGTTTGTTTGCGTATGCTAATTTGGCGCGCTGCATTTAGTAGCTCCCATCATGCAATGCGTTGCTGTCATCTTTCAGTTAGTATCGCGAGATCACCTTAAGAAAACGGCAGTGAAATGACCAAATCATCGGGTGTAAGGAAAACACGTGCTGTAATGGAGTGTAACACCACTCTCTGAGGGTAAGATGGTTATGAATGAATAGAAAAATGATTGGTGAAGCGATATGTATTAGGGTTTTGGATAGAAAATAAAATCTGATAGCCACAAAACGTGGAATTGTGCCAAAGTTGAGATGCGGATGAAAATCGCTGTTTTGCTAATGGCAAGCGATCTGACGTTCAACGATAACATCAAGATGTAACAAGTCGTCGAACGGCAGAGGAATCTCGGACTAACTAACGGGAAATGATATCATTGCACGAAAAAAGGGTAACATATTTTACCATTTTCCAAGGGGAAAAAATATCGAAAATCCCACTATCTTGCAAACTTTTAGAATTACAGTAACATAAAGAGAGAGAGAGCAGCAGAGTCAAGTGTCACACTTCTGATTTGGTGCAGGCATTTTGAATAAAAATGGTGTGTTCCACCCAGTGCCGGATTTACCATTGTGCTTAGGTGTGCTTAAGCATAGGGTCCCGTTGGCTATAGGGGGGGGGGCATCTTCCTCCCAATTTTGTTTCTTGCAGACGCAGTGTACATGTCTGTCCTAATATAACGTAATATTTTAACTATTTCTCAATTTCCTGAGCAGTATGCCTGACTGCCTGTGTAGGCCTATCGGGTCTACCTCCTTCAGGGCCCAAGAAAGGGGCCTCATACCTTAACTAGCACAGGACCTCATTTGTCCTAAATCCGGTGTCGTATTGTAAACCTTCCGCATAGCAAACCTTCCACTCGGAATATTTGCTATATAGTAAACATTCCCCCGGATACTTTACTACATAGTAAATACCCCCCCGAGGGAAAATTTACTATATAGCAAACATTCCCCCATCCATAGCTGATCATCCCCCCGGATATTTTGCTATATAGTAAATGTTACCCCTTAATCCGAATAATTACTATTGATTCGGAATTTAGCACCTTAATCGTGTTAATTTTAATTGTTATATACCATTAATTATATCCGGTTTTGATTAAAAGGTAAAAAAAACACAAATCTATAGTATCTTGTTGCTAATCGGTTAGGTAGGAAAGTTTACTATGCGGAATAAATTATATAATAATGTGGTGGTTAGCATTCGATATGCGAAAATAGTGGCCAGGGTTGAAGACATAGTGCACGACCCGAAGGGTTAGCATTCACTATGCGAAAATAGTGGCCAGGGTTGAAGACATAGAGAATGCTAAACACAACATTATTATAATTATTATACTGACAGTTAATAATTTATATTATTATATAGATAGGTGTGAATTATGGAGATTTATCCGTGAAATAAATTCCGATATTTCACATGTGAAATATCAGTTTTTCCCGCCAGAACTACATTTAGACAACTATAAGTGTAGTGGTTACGTCCCTTGTTATGTTACGGTGAATACACACATGATTGTAAACTGAAACAATTAAACAAATGAAAAAGTTTTAGTACTTTTATAAATCATTTTAATTGAATCATTTTATTGATACATTAAAATTAAACACTTGCTTATTTTAAATCGAATCATTTCACTAGCATAACACAACATATTTAAATATAAACAAACAACGGCAATGTTAAAAGTGCATTGTAGATTGTCAGTTTCCTAATTCCTTTCACCACCCCTTTTCAATGAAAAACAGTCTGCTTTGAACAATCTTAAAATAAAATAAAAAAAAAAGCAAGACAAAATGTCTGATCATTTTGACGCATATACGGCAGCTGTAGTCTCCAAATTTTTAGAAGAAAATGATTTTGACTTGGAAAATGTGGAAATGCCAGAATTTAATATTCTAGATGTCCAAACAAATGTTCCAAATTCCAATGGCAATACAAATGAAAATGTATATCAAACTAAAGCCCACTCGGGTAGATTTCAGAACGTTTCATTTGAGGACATTGATTCATTCCTTAGTTCGAATTCTGTTACACATGAAATACACACGGCTCGGACCATAATAACACATCGTGCCTGGTTCAGATAAATCGGACTGACATTAGTCGCAATTGCAATGAATTTTTCCACAACAACTTTATAAATCCACCCATATTCAAATAAAATTCAGAAACTCGTCCTTCATTTAAATTTCCAATTTTTTTTTATCGAAGCGACAACACCTGACTTGTTTGAATGTGCGGCCATATTGATTACACACTATCATTGCTCGTAGATTCATACGCATGGAATGAAATATACAAATTAAATAAAATAATATAAAAGAAATTTTGGAAGTGTATATAATAAACAGTATAACTAATCATAGATTTTGAATATCAAAATAAGACCACTCGTGACCGAATACGCATTAAGGATTAAACTCGTGGACGGAACAAGTTCCGCCCACTCGTTTAAATCCTTATGCGTACTTCGGTCTCTCGTGGTCTTATTTTGATATTCAAAATCTACGATTAGTTATACTATATCTACTATCCAAAACCTAATACTACATTCCAGTGGAACAACAAAAACGGTCCTATGCATATCATATGTGTTTTTCTGTATTTGTATCTGCCTCTGCTTTTCTTTAAAAATAAACAAATTACAAAAAAACAAAAAACAAAAAACAAAAAAAAACGGTCCTATTATTTAAAGAGACAAGCCCAATAGTCTGTCAAATAACCTGAATAGTTAAGATAACGTCATAATTGCATCATAACTAAGCTCCACCCATTCACATGCTTGATTGATAGGCACATCAATAGTTTTCTTCGGCAGACCACAAAACTATTTAGGCATAGTGCATGTTTAATTGCGTCATAACAAAGCTCCACCCATTCACGTGCTTGATTGACAGGCAAATCAATAGTTTTCTTCGGCAGACCACAAAACTATTTAGCCATAGTGCATGAGAGCTATATAATCTTTGCGAATTCTATGCCAAATTAGAAATGTATTTCTATTAAAGGACATTCTTACAGAAAGTGTAATAATACTATATAGTAAACGTTCCCCCATGGGGGAAGGTTTTTAGTAAATCTTCCGGGGGGTTAATCTACTATGGGGGAAGGTTTACTGTATGACACCGGAACTGTTTCAACCAGATTAAATGGCGCAAAACATGTAAATAATTAGACTTCATATGTGGGAGAGGACAGGTGTGCCATCTCCAAAACAAAGCCATAACAAGAAAAGAAAAACATGTTGAAACTTGTCTTGTATGTTTTAAGTTTCTAATCTTGAACAAAGGGGAATAATCCATAAAATATATAACGGTTGCTGTTTTTATATTTTTTTTTATCTCCCTTGGGTGCCTGCTTCCCTCCTAGTAATTCTTTATTATAATTCATCAATTTAATTTGTATTATGTATTCTAATCATTGTAATCATTGTATGAAATTATAAACCCGCAAGGGTCCTTAATTGGATTAATAAAATATTCTAAAAATAGTCTATAAGCCATATAACATAACCACATAATATAACTGGTTCCTATGGTAGTCTGTTGTAACTCGTTTAAATGGTAGAATGATAAAAGGGTAAAGTCGTGTGAAAAGTTATGTCCAAGATGATTGTACCATTTCGGTACATATGTTCTTGTCAGACATAGATTACAAAAAACCGGATGATATATGAGGTCTCGGGTTCGTTCCTAGAAGTAAATTTTAGAGGATAATGACCAATTTTACAACCCCCTTCTTAAATTGCGTTAAATTTTAATAGCTCTAACACGAAAATGTGCATTTTACGCTGCTGTTTCAATCAAATAAAACAGGATTTCAAATCTTTTTAAACTAAAACACAAAAACGCAAAAACTAACACAATTTCAGTAGCATCTAGAATACACTGAGAATCACTCTGGGTCATATCTCTCGATTTTTCAGCTGACTTTATCCAATACAAAACATGTAAAAGTATTTAAACAAGCAATAAACATGTCTCCGTGGATCTGTAGACTGTAAATTGTGTTTTCATTAAGAGTATAATATTTTATTCATTCAACCGCATCGGTGGTGTAATGGCTAGCGTGCTCGCCTCGAGTGCGGTAGATCATGAGTTCGAGTCCCAATCGGGTCAAAACAATGACTATAAAATAGATATTTGTTGGATCTTCGCTAAACACGTAGCATTAAGGATATTGAGCAAAGACTGGTCGGTTCGGAGTCGGGATAATGTGTCCTAGTGGAGCGACAGGTCTATCTACGGACTGTTGATTCACAGAGAAGAGTTTGAAGATACCAAAGGGGTAATCAGAATTCGTATATCGAAGAAGAACAGCCAACACAATGGCCAAAAGAAAAATGACACAAGGACAAACAACGATCTACAAAACATACATATAAAACTAAAGATTGAGTAGCACGAACCCCTCTAAAAACCGGGATTGAACTCAGGTGCTCCGGAAGGGTAAGTAGTTCCTGCTCCACTAGTGGCTTCCGTCATTTTAATCTAGTTACAAACCCAGGGATAAGCATAGTTCTTTTGTCCATGTTGTTGGGTTTTACATTTAAAACTGCTAGTAAATTCGAACATTTTGAAGAAATACCAAAAATAATGCAAATGGCTTAATAGTGAAATTCCTGTAATTTTATTGTCCGCAATCTTTTTAAATATATAAACAACGTCTTATCTAATTCGTATCAATCTGACAGCTGTTGAAAGTTCTCTTTATTTATTCTCTCTCAAAGACTTTTAAATTAAGGTCCATTCCCATTTATCCAACTTTTAAAATAATATGTACTACAGGTACAAAAATTAAGTAATTTCCAAATGTTGGATAAGTGGGAAGACATCTAAATTGGAATTTCAAATAATATGGCTTTGATCGTACCTGATATATATAGAGAGAGAAATGTTCAAGCTATGGTACTGGTGAAGACGTCGGAAGGCGGTTCTCCTGACAGAGGAGGAAGATACAGATTAGGTAACAGGTAACCTGATGAAGGTTATACTAGAGACACAGCGTGCGCTCTAAATTGGATATTTACGTTATATTAATAGAGTTTTGTTTAAGGGGGTACCATACACTACAAGGAGATAACTCTTTAAAATCAGTTGAACGTTTTGATCATATGATGTTTGTATGCCAAGTATCTCGGTGATCAAAACCACAGAGAGAAAAGCTGCTATGTGGCTAGTGAATTTATAGCTCTGAGTCTGTTGGTTGGAATTTGTTAAAATTTTGATATTTATTACAGTGGATATATTCAAACACACGGCCAAAAAAATAGGAAAATTAAACGAGCAGATCAAAGTTTATCTGAAGTGTAGGGTACCACCTTAAAGTTGTTGTTATTGAATGATCATTGGTTATCTTTAACAATGAATTATTGTGAAAAGAAAGTTTAAAACAGAACGAACATTCACCTCTCATCTTATCTTGACTGAACTCACCGAACACAAAGAGGAATACGTGTCGTGGGCTTCAATCTTGCTATATTAACTCAGGGGAACTTTTGATTGAAGACACGATAAAATAATACAATCAAAGTTACTTTTCACTTTTACTTTTTCAAGAACCACAAAATCACATGGCAGACTACAACTCTCTAACCCCTCAAAACATTGTACACACTCCCGTACAACGGTAACAAAACATGCTAAATTATGTTTCGCATTTCCCGCAACCAGAAATCACAAATATTCAACTATAGGCATATAAAACACGACATATGACGTTGGAGACAGGCACACAAATGTGGAGGGGTTAAAGCGAACCCTCCCGTCTTGATAACTGGATCTCCAATGGCAATACATATATAAACAAACGATGAAAAAGCCTGCACCCACTCAAAACGACCACTTACCATCACAAATATGAATGACAACATAAACATGGACAGTACAATAAATAAACGTTAGAGAATACCGAAGGAGCAATCAAAAATGGACAATACAGAGAAACTGACAAATAAACGTTAGAGAATACCGAAGGGGCAATCAAAAATGGACAATACAGAGAAACTGACAAATAAATGTTAGAGAATACCGAAGGAGCAATCAAAAATGGACAATACAGAGAAACTGACAAATAAACGTTAGAGAATACCGAAGGGACAATACAAAATTGACAATCCAGAGAGACTGGCAAATAAACGTTAGAGAATACCGAAGGGATAATCAAAACTGACAAATAAACGTTAGAGAATACTGAAGGGGCAATCAAAAATGGACAGAAACTGATAAATAAACGTTAGAGAATACCGAAGGGGCAATCAAAAATGGACAGAAACTGATAAATAAACGTTAGAGAATACCGAAGGGTCAATCAAAAATGGACAATCCAGAGAAACTGACAAATAAACGTTAGAGAATACCGAAGGGGCAATCAAAAATGGACAATCCAGAGAAACTGAGAAATAAACGTTAGAGAATACCGAAGGAGTAATCAAAAATGGAGAATCTAGAGAAATTGACAAATAAAAGTTAGAGAATACCGAAGGGGCAATCAAAAAAGGACAATACAGAGAAAATGGCAACATAGAGTACACAAGACGAAGAAAAACAAAACAAAAAACACAACACAATATGCATTTGACACCACCATCCGCAAACAAACAGAAATAACGGAAATAAGACATGAGCCATCCCACAAACAACTAGAGGTAAAGACGAGCCGAACATCGTTTTTATGCGGAAATCGTAATGGAAATCACAACACTAAACTCAGAACGTAAAGACACATAATAGGACAACATAAAAATCTAAAAGGATGACCACCACGGACCCCATCAAATACCGGGGGTGAACCTATGACCACCACGGACCCCATCAAATACCGGGGGTGAACCTATGATCACCATGGACATCACCAAATACCTGGGGTGAACCTATGACCACCACGGACCCCACCAAATACCGGGGGTGAACCTATGATCACCACAGACCCCACCAAATACCGGGGGTGAACCTATGACCACCACGGACCCCATCAAATACCGGGGGTGAACCTATGACCACCACGGAGCCCACCAAATACCGGGGGTGAACCTATGACCACCACGGACCCCACCAAATACTGAGGGTGAACCTATGACCACCACGGACCCCACCAAATACCGGGGTGAACCTATGATCACCACAGACCCCACCAAATACCGGGGGTGAACCTATGACCACCACGGACCCCACCAAATACTGGGGGTGAACCTATGACCACCACGGACCCCACCAAATACCGGGGGTGAACCTATGACCACCACGGACCCCACCAAATACCGGGTGTGAACCTATGACCACCACGGATCCCACCAAATACCGGGGGTGAACTAAGGTGTTCGTGAAGGCTTAATAATTAACATTAGAGAATACTGACAGCCACGAGATCTACAAGACATCTGCTGCCTATACTGACAGCCACGATATAATTGATATCTACAAGACATCTGCTACCTATACTGACAGCCACGATATAAGTGATATCTACAAGACATCTGCTGCCTATACTGACAACCACGATATAAGTGATATCTACAAGACATCTGCTACCTATACTGACAGCCACGATATAAGTGATATCTACAAGACTTCTGTCACCTATACTGACAACCACGATATAAGTGATATCTACAAGACATCTGCTGCCTATACTGACAACCACGATATAAGTGATATCTACAATACCTCTGCTACCTATACTGACAGCAACGATATAATTGATATCTACAAGACATCTGTTACCTATACTGACAACCACTATATAAGTGATATCTACAAGACATCTACTTCCTATACTGACAGCTACGATGTGATATCTACAAGACATCTGTTACCTATACTGTCAGCCACGATATAAGTGATATCTACAAGACATCTGCTACCTATACTGACAGCAACGATATAAGTGATATCTACAAGACATCTGCTACCTATACTGACAGCCACTATATAAGTGATATCTACAAGACATCTGCTACCTATACTGCCAGCCACTATATAAGTGATATCTACAAGACATCTGCTGCCTATACTGACAGCTATGATGTGATATCTACAAGACATCTGCTGCCTATACTGACAGCCACTATATAAGTGATATCTACAAGACATCTGCTACCTATACTGACAGCCACGATATAAGTGATATCTACAAGACTTCTGCTGCCTATACTGACAGCCATGATGTGATATCAACAAGACATCTGCTACCTATACTGACAGCCATGATGTGATATTTACAAGACATCTGCTACCTATACTGACAGCCACGATATAAGTGATATCTACAAGACATCTGCTGCCTACACTGACAGCCACGATATAAATGATATCTACAAGACATCTGCTACCTATACTGACAGCAGGGGCGGATCCATGATTTCAAGTTAGGGGGGGGGGGCGCACTTAAAAAAAATCGCGAAAAGTTTGCGGTATTTCGTGTGAAAAATCACGATTTTACGCAAACAAATTATATTTTTCCCAATTTTTAGGGGGGATGGGGCCCCCCCCTTGAATCCGCCCATGGACAGCCACGATATAAGTGATATCTACAAGACATCTGCTACCTATACTGACAGCCACGATATAGGTGATATCTACAAGACTTCTGCTGTCTATACTGACACTCATAAAAAATTTAATACAGTCAATTCTGCCCATAAGGTCACATCTATTAAGCAGGCACCTGTATTGAAAGGTCCCCATTTTCTTGTCCCGTCATAGAAAATTTCATATGAATTGAACCTCTTTTAAGATGTCACATGACTTACAAGGACGCTTTCTTTTTGTCCCAAAGGTGGCCTCTTAATACAGGTTCGACTGTATTAATTAATGTGGAGTTTAAATAGAAAAATAATTGTATGGCTGATTCTAGCATCGACGAACAACTACCATCCATTCAATGTCGAGAGATATGATCGATTTAATGGTCGATTGTTCGAGAGAGAGAAATGTAGAGAGAGATCAATACTTTTCTTTGCTTGTGTTGTGGTGTCCAAAATATATTGCGTTGTGTTTTTGTTTTGTTTTCCCTCGCCTTGTGTACTCAATATTGCCAGTATCTCCGGATTGTCCATGTTTGGTTGCCCCTTCGGTATTCTCTAACGTTTATTAATAAAAACAACTGACTTCGTTTCCCCCTTTTAGACCTCAGCTGTTTATCATGTAAATAAAACAGCTGATATTATAAGTTAGAAAGATAAGACTATATATAAGTGTGAAGTATCATTGTATAGCCATTGTAGAGAAATATAAGAAACATGAAGGTGTTAATTCTATTATTAGCTGTGGCAGTTGTTTCTATCAAAGGTATAGTAAAGAAGTAAAATAAATAGCACTAAAAGTACTGCTCGTCATCCTTTGATTTCGTATTCATTGGTAATCTTTACGTATAGGAGAATGTATGTCACAACAGGGGCTATGCTATTATCAGTGATTATTGGTATACACTGAGGTGCTAGTTCACTGAAACAACTTGCCGTGGGTGGACATGTCACTCCACTCGGACACATTATTCTGATTCCTTGCCAACAGTCTTTGCTCTGATTAATTAGTTCTGCGTGCTAAACCGAGAAGCAATAAATACCAATCTTATAGTCTTTAGATTGACCCGACCGGGGCTCGAATTCACGGTCCATCGATCTCGAGGCGAGCTAATCATTACACCACCGATGCGATCTTCAAGCCATTACACGAAGCCGGAAACTAGTAACCTGTCTAGAACCTAAAATAGCTATTATATTATGGTGGATAGCTTTTATTTAAAAAAAAGTTTCATGGCATATTTACCATTTCGACAAGTTCGTTTTATATAAGACTGCGTTTTAAAATGGCAGAATACTTAAAAAAAACCACAAAAACTGTTACCTCATATAGCGATAATATTTTAGCTACATTCTAAGAATTTCATGGAAGAACATTTTCATCTTACCGACCAAGGCAATGCAATAGCTACCCTGTGTTCGTAGCAATATGATAGGAAAACACTGCTAGAACTGACAAGGCGAATGCCATTTTGGGTAATTTAAATCACGTGATGTATATCTACGGTGCCAACTAAGACCAATCAATATCCCTCAGACAGGTAACCTTGGACGATTTTGATTTTGATTTTGATTTGATTTTTGGTGTTTAACGCCACTTTCAGCAATATTTCAGCTATATCATGACGATCAGCTTTAGTGGTGGAANGTGCTAAACCGAGAAGCAATAAATACCAATCTTATAGTCTTTAGATTGACCCGACCGGGGCTCGAATTCACGGTCCATCGATCTCGAGGCGAGCTAATCATTACACCACCGATGCGGTCTTCAAGCCATAACAAGAAGCCGGAAACTAGTAGTAACCTGTCTAGAACCTAAAATAGCTATTATATTATGGTGGATAGCTTTTAATTAAAAAAAGTTCGTTTTATATAAGACTGCGTTTTAAAATGGCAGAATACTTAAAAAAACACAAAAACTGTTACCTCATATAGCGATAATATTTTAGCTACATTGTAAGAATTTCATGGAAGAACATTTTCATCTTACCGACCAAGGCAAAGCAATAGCTACCCTGTGTTGGTAGCAATATGATAGGAAAACACTGCTAGAACTGACAAGGCGAATGCCATTTTGGGTAATTTAAATCACGTGATGTATACCTACGGTGCCAACTAAGACCAATCAATATCCCTCAGACAGGTAACCTTGGACGATTTTGATTTTGATTTGATTTTTGGTGTTTAACGCCACTTTCAGCAATATTTCAGCTATATCATGACGATCAGTTTTAGTGGTGGAAGAAGCCGGAGTACCAGGAGAGAACCACCGACCATGGCCAAGGAACTGGTAAACTTTATCACTTGCGGCTGCGAGTTGAGTGCACCCTTTTTTGTAATTTACAAAGACGGGAGAGAACCCACGCAGTATTGGTGATAGGCTTGTATGAGTTGTTAAATAATCCAACTACCTAAATCATTGAGCCACCCGGGCCCTGAACGATTTTGACTATCCTGTTTATGCCCTTTGTATAATTTGCTCACATAGACTTTTTAAATTATTTATCTTTCCAATCTTTTTGAATATGAGCGGACCTGATGAAAGTTATTCCAGAAACGGATCGTGTGCACTAAATTAGATATTTACGTTTTTATTTAATCTTTCTGTAATTTGTCTAAGATGGATACACGTGCACTCCAAATTTGTATATATTCTTATCTTGGTAGTTTATATCAGCTGTGTTACAATTGTAGGTGTGCTGTTAACGAGGAGTAGCGTGTATGACATACTTTTAACCAGATTGATTTACCTTAAACAAATGAATTGCTTATATCTGCATTCAGTGTCGGATTTACCTATAGGTTCGACACGCTGAAGCCTAGAGCCTCACAATTTAGGGGGTCTCCGACCAAGATGTAAAATATTTTAAACTCTGTTATTGGACTTTCACACTTATGCTGTCATAACGTACTGTACTTTCCAAGCAATCCTTCAGTAATGGAATTGAGAGGGTCCCACCACTCGTCGCAACTTCGGATGATTCCGTACCTACATACGGATTGAGGGAGAGAAGCGGACTCATCCGAGGTTTGCCGATTGAGGTCTCACAAGTGGAATAGCATAGGATCTCTCTTTATCTAAATTCGGCACTGTATCTATATTGCCGTTGAGGATCTAATTATCAACAGGCAAAGGATTGAGGTCCCATAAAACGATTTAATTACACCACATTTATATGCCTGTCCAAAGTCAGGACCTGGAATCCCAATGTCATACGCAATTATCTTTTTCTGTTCAATAGCTTCAGATGAGAGATCTTTTGTTATGGAGCAGGAACTGCTTACCCTTCCGGAGCATCTGAGTTCACCTCCGGTTTTTAGTGGTGTTCGTGTTACTCGATCATTAGTTCTATATGTACGTTTTGTAGATCGTTGTTTGTCCTTTAGTACTTTTCCTTTTGTCCATTGTATTGTCTGTTCTTCTTCGATTTACGGATTCTGATTACCTCCCTTTGATATCTTGAAACTCATCTTGTTGTTCATTTCATTGATATTAGTAGACTTGTTGACTATCACTCTTTGAACTTTCTATTCATATTATTGGTTGGTTGGCCTAACAAACATATGCCGTTACATTCCAATCATTGCTTTATTCAGTATTCAATATTTATAGAAAAGTATGGAACGATACCATATGAGTATACTTGCATATGCTATACACTTCCGGTTCAAAGGTCATAAATGGTTTCTATAAATTATACAGTTTCTTGCAGCTGCATCCATAAGCAAGACGAGATGCCCAGCACTCTGTTTTATTTACTGTCCTTTTGGTAACGTTATGGACGAGAACGGCTGTGCAACTTGTAAATGTCACTGGGGTGAGTAGATTATACATTCACACATTTAATAAATTGCACTCCTAATATGGATATAGAGGGTCGTTGTTGTCGTCATCGTATGGTAGTTGGATTTACAACTACCTACTGCTACTATGCAATCAGTGTCTATCACCACTGAAGTTGTGAGTTCGAATCCAGGTCATGCGAGGTGTACTTGATACAACGTTATGTGATAAAGTTTGTCACTAACTTACGGCAGATCGGTGGTTTTCTCCGGGTACTCTGGTTTCCTTCACCAATAAGACTTATATGCGAGCGTAAGCGAGCTCTTTGTGGTATAAAATGTGTACTTGACAAACATGGCTGCACATACTGATAGATAAAAAAGAATTCTGTGCATTGTAAATACGTTCCGTGTAACACACTAACACACTCAACTAATGAAGATCTTCTTAACATAAAGCGCGAAGGTGATCCTAAGTCTCGTACCCTCTCTCGTACGTCAGATACCACTGTTCAAAACCAGGAAACCGTGTGTGATAAAAGTCATTTTGTTAGCTTGTTTTACTTATATTGATGTTTTTTAATTTATTAAATCTCTTCTGACATACTGACAAGAATTTTTGTTTCTACGCGAAAGTTAACTTTTGAGATTTCGTAAGGAACGACAGTTCGCTTGAATGAGACTAGATTCGGCCCTAAACAAGTCGTCCCCGATATATCTCGGCCCAAAAAATCTCGAAACGTTTGATGCACTGGATGAGCTTGAAATTGCCAGATAATTTTCAGATTCGCGAATATTCATGGCCGTGCCTGTTTCATATTATCCACGATATAACCGAAATATTGTTGAAAGTGGAATTAAACAACATAGCCATAACTCTAACGATACATCTACCACAGTTCTCACTGACAAACATTATCACACAATGTTGTATCGAATACACCTCGCCATGTACGGGGTTCGAACTCACAACTTTCGTGGTGATAAGCACTAATTGCATAGGTAGTTCCAACTACCACACGATCACGACCACGACTGCCCCAGTCTCATACGAGGCAACAATCAAGTGTGATAAATTTATCATGACAACTAAAAGGTAAAAAGCAGAATAATATGGCTAATTCATTCTCTCCTTTGTCACGCAAACATAGCATGCATTGATATACAAAATGTACTTATTTAGTTAAAGCATGTCATACAAATGAGAGAAAATGGATCTCATTTAATGACATCATTGATACTGTGATCTTCAGGGCCACTGAGAGAAATTTTGCAAGGCGGAACAAGACTGCTTTCGGTCCGGGGATAGCTGATACTTCTCTCAAAATTGAGGATTTGAGTTGAAATACCCAAAAATAATTACAAGTAAAACGTCTATTGCTAAGGCTATGGAGCCCTTCAGAGATTCAAGAGCCCTTTTGTGGCTCTCCGGGCCTAGGACCCATGTACCGGCTGAACCCCCTCTCATATGCCCTTGTAATCTCTCTTTTCAGAGGACAAATTCCCATTGAGATTTTCTAGCAAAGATACGATCCGTATATAAAAACAATACAACAGCACAACACAACAACCGATAACGAGAAAAAGTGCTCAGAAATGGCAATCTGTGTCTATTTTGCTTATGAAATTCGTCGTCATGGGATCATCAAATACCGACCATACTTCATACGTGGTTTAAATGTAGATACATGTTCTCCACTGAGGTGCCCTGGAGGATTTTGCTTTGTTGCTTTGCTTTGTTGATATTTTGATCGTCACTATTTAACCTTTGTTCTATCTATCAATTTATCATTATAGAGCCACAGACTACCAAGGACACAGCACCGGCAACTACGTGCACTCCAGTCCTGTGTGAAATATTCTGTCCTCATGGACTTGCTCTAGATGCCGTTTCCGGTTGTCCTCGTTGTGGATGTAATGACGCACCAACTGAATAACCTTTCAGACACTGATTTTATACAAATAAATGTATACTGTTTATTATATGACTGAATGCATTGAACTTTCATCTGTGATGTATCCAAGGGACCGTCGTGGACTCGTGGTCGTGATCGTACATTAGTTGGATTTATAACGATCTATGTATGGAGTGCCTATTACCACTAACCATTTAAGTTCGAATCCCGCTCATGGCGAGGTGTACCCGATGCAACATGATGTGATAGGTTTATCAGTGATTTTCGGTAGGTCAGTGGTTTTCGGTAGGTCAGTGGTTTTCTCCGGATACTCCTGTTTACTCCATCATTAAACTGACCGACACGATATAGCTGAAATATTGTTGAAAGTGGCGTTAAACACCATAACCCTACCATTTGATATATCGGTTCTGCCTTCTACACAATGCAGTTTCAAGATTATTAGTAATTAGATTTGTATTTTTGATCAATTGACTGATTGATTGCTGTTGAACATAAGGCCAGCAATATCTGAACTATATAACGGTCAGTAAAAAACGCTCGTCATTAGGGAGATTAATGCACCCATCGAACACACGGCTTAAAGTTGGTAAAAAGTAGTTTAGTTTAAGCGAGGTCTTCATCATCATGAAGTCGTATGGTCACTTTTGGTCACTTTTGCTTTTTGCAATAACAGCATTTTAAAAATAAATACATGTTTTGTCAAACATGGGCCGTTCCCGTATTTACGCATTGTGTGTGTATACAATCTGATAAATCAAATGCAAATATTAACAGGACGCAAAAAATATATTTCTTATGTGATTTAAAAATTCAATAATTTAGATGCTTGTAACTTCTCATATTCAATAATTTAGATGCTTGTAACTTCTCATATTTAATAGTATAGTTCATTTGTATATGTTGTTGATTTTAACATTTAAAACTGCACAAATAAAAATTGCAGTTTGAAAAAATACCAATAATAATGTAATTCCTATGATTTTATTGTCCGCAATCTTTTTAAATTGATAGCTCATGTCTTATCTAATTCGTATCAATCTGACAGCTGTTGAAATTTCTCTGTATTTACACTCTCAACGATTTTCAAATATTTTGTTATTGAGTGTACCTCATAATGTTTATTCAGAAGATCGTTGTGCGCACAAAATTTGATATCTACGTTATCA
Organism: Gigantidas platifrons; assembly: GCA_002080005.1. Lineage (NCBI taxonomy): Eukaryota > Metazoa > Mollusca > Bivalvia > Mytilida > Modiolidae > Gigantidas > Gigantidas platifrons. The sequence continues at coordinate 94,562 of MJUT01025703.1, forward strand.
TTAGAATTTTCTTTTTTAATTTTGGTGTTTAGCGCCACTTTCAGCAATATTTCAGCTATATCATGGTGACCGTTATTATTAGAGATTTGGTCAAAGGTGTTATTGATTGATTAAAATTATTGGTTATTTTTATCAATGAAATATCACGAAAGGACAGTTTAAACGACGGGTACCACAGGAACAGGAACTAATACCATCCGGAGCACATGACGAGAGCACCCTCGTTTTTTTTTGTGGGGTTCGTATTGCTCGATTTTTAGTTTTATGTGAAATTTTTTGTAGATCGTGGTTTGTCCTTTCGTCCTTTTTCTTTTGGTCATTGTGTTGTCTCCCCTTCTTCGATTTACGAATTCTGATTACCTCCCTTTGGTATCTTCAAACTCTTCTTAAACTGTGATGGTAATAAATTGCACCAATATCAACAAAAAGAACAATCACCTCGGATTTTATCTTAACTGAACTCACTGAACACAAAAAGGAACACGACATATGGAGTTGGAAATTCAGGTCCTCTCCTGTGACAGGCACAACGATGTGTTTTGATATCTGGATCTCCAATGGCAATACATAAATAAGCGATAACAAACCTGCACACTTACCATAGCAAATATGAATGACAACATAAACATGGAAAGTACAATAACAGGGTTAATGAATGTGTGTAGTTAACTGACTACTAACTCGGAAGCTAGCATCTGTTGGTTAAAACCCATTACTCTTTATACTGAAATAATAACAGGGTTAGTGAATGTGTGTAGTTAACTGACTACTAACTCGGAAGCTAGCATCTGTTGCTTAAAACCCATTACTCTTTATACTAAAATAATAACAGGGTTAATGAATGTGTGTAGTTAACTGACTACTAACTAGGAAGCTAACATCTGTTGGTTAAAACCATTACTCTTTATACTAAAATAATAACAGGGTTAATGAATGTGTGTAGTTAACTGACTACTAACTAGGAAGCTAGCATCTGTTGGTTAAAACCCATTACTCTTTATACTAAAATAATAACAGGGTTAATGAATGTGTGTAGTTAACTGACTACTAACTAGGAAGCTAGCATCTGTTGATTAAAACCCATTACTCTTTATACTAAAATAATAACAGGGTTAATGAATGTGTGTAGTTAACTGACTACTAACTCGGAAGCTAGCACCTGTTGGTTAAAACCATTACTCTTTATACTGAAATAATAACAGGGTTAATGAATGTGTGTAGTTAACTGACTAATAAATCANATGCAAATATTAACAGGACGCAAAAAATATATTTCTTATGTGATTTAAAAATTCAATAATTTAGATGCTTGTAACTTCTCATATTTAATAGTATAGTTCATTTGTATATGTTGTTGATTTTAACATTTAAAACTGCACAAATAAAAATTGCAGTTTGAAGAAATACCAATAATAATGTAATTCCTATGATTTTATTGTCCGCAATCTTTTTAAATTTATAGCTCATGTCTTATCTAATTCGTATCAGTCTGACAGCTGTTGACATTTCTCTGTATTTACACTCTCAAAGACTTTCAAATATTTTGTTTTTGAGTGTACCTCATAATGTTTATTTAGATGAGCGTTGTGCGCACAAAATTTGATATCTACGTTATCATTAGAATTTTCTTTTTTAATTTTGGTGTTTAACGCCACTTTCAGCAATATTTCAGCTATATCATGGTGACCGTTATTATTAGAGATTTGGTCAAAGGTGTTATTGATTGATTAAAATTATTGGTTATTTTTTATCAATGAAATATCACGAAAGGAAAGTTTAAACGACGGGTGCCACAGGAACAGGAACTAATACCATCCGGAGCACATGACGAGAGCACCCTCGTTTTTTTGCTCGATTTTTAGTTTTATGTGAAATGTTTTGTAGATCGTGGTTTGTCTTTTTGTCCTTTTTCTTATGGCCATTGTGTTGTCTCCCCTTCTTTGATTTACGAATTCTGATTACCTCCCTTTGGTATCTTCATACTCTTCTTAAACTGTGATGGTAATAAATTGCACCAATATCAACAAGAGGAGCATCACCTCGGATCTTATCTTACTGAACCTCGGATCTTATCTTAACTGAACTCCCTGAACACAAAAAGGAACACCACATATGGAGTTGGAAATTCATGTCCTCTCCTGAGACAGGCACAACAATATGGCGGGGTTAATCCCTCCCGTTTTGATATCTGGATCTCCAATGGCAATACATAAATAAGCGATAAAAAAACCTGCACAGATTCGTCAAAATGTCCACTTACCATCACAAATATGAATGACAACATAAACATGGAAAGTACAATAACAGGGTTAATGAATGTGCGTAGTTAACTGACTACCATCTCGGAAGCTAGCATCTGTTGGTTAAAACCCATTACTCCTTATACTGAAATAATAACAGGGTTAATGAATGTGTGTAGTTAACTGACTACTAACTCGGAAGCTGGCATCTGTTGGTTAAAACCCATTACTCTTTATACTAAAATAATAACAGGGTTAATGAATGTGTGTAGTTAACTGACTACTAACTCGGAAGCTGGCATCTGTTGGTTAAAACCCATTACTTTTTATACTAAAATAATAACAGGGTTAATGAATGTGTGTAGTTAACTGACTACTAACTAGGAAGCTAGCATCTGTTGGTTAAAACCCATTACTCTTTATACTAAAATAATAACAGGGTTAATGAATGTGTGTAGTTAACTGACTACTAACTCGGAAGCTAGCATCTGTTGGTTAAAACCCATTACTCTTTATACTAAAATAATAAGTGATACTTCTAACGCATATACTATCAATAAATCATGAACATCCAAAATTATTATCGTGCGTTCGGGTCGGGATTTGGTCAAACCAAAGACGGTACAATTGATATTTGTTGTTTCTCCGCAAAACAAGCAGCATTAAGTCAGATCGAGCAAAGAGTGGTTGGCTAGAAATCAGGATAATGTGTCCGAGTGGGGCGCAATGTCTATTCACGGACTGTTGTTTCGGTGAGCGAGGACTATGAAAGTCCAACTAAGGTCTAGAACAAAGTGGACCTCATCATCATCTCTTTGAAAATTAACTCGTTCTCCCCATGATATTGTTGAAAAATGGCTGAGGTGGCGTTAAGCAACAATCACTCAGCCACTCAAAAAGAAATAAATGGTCTTCGTGGGAGAACAGACTAAATAGGTCATTAGTACAGAATGTGTAATATAATATGGTATGAAATATAAATGTACTGATTTAATTGCTAGTTGGACTTACTAGACGTACCAGCATATTTTTTTTTAGCCAAGTAAGCCTGATCTCAAATATTGCGCAATAGTTGCTTAATCATAGCCTTTAGGAATAAGATTATGCAAGTTTAGATGTATCAGATTTAAACTTGTTAGGTTTGCATATCATTGTGTGGAGAATTGTTGTTTAACACAGGAGCGCTAAAAACATTGTCAGTTGAGAAACAAATATAAATCCGTAATATGGGGAAGATTTCTAGTTATGTACACTGACATATGGGACGATAAAATGCATACGGAGTCATTTAACTGGAAAAAGTGTTACTTTCGTCAGAAAAAAAGATAGAACTGGCGGTTTTAAATTAAATAATTGAATGTCTGGTTTAAACAAATTTGACTATAGGTTTTTGTGGTGCGTTTTTAAATAATGCTGTCGTAATAGACACATCCCATTGCGTAGGTAAAGAGTTAGTTATTACTATGCTATTGGTCCTACTTCACAGATAAATGTGTTTGAGCAAACCATTGATACAGTAGAACAATGATGACTAACATCCCACAGAATATGATTGAGAAGTTACGTTGTTCTCTTTCGATGATATGTCAACAGGGGCTTTCAAATCAATTCTCTCTTAAAAATATCCCCCCCCACTTCTTGGAGAACTATTTTGCGGATGTAAAAATTAAAAACGATCACAAATCATTTTTAAGAGAAAATTGATTTGAAATGAGTGATTTATTTTCATCTTTATTGATATTTACAATAGTTAAAACAATTTTAAGTACATTTTTTGTTTACTGTTTTCTAAATTTTACAAAAATCTTGTAAACTGAGCGTTGACAGAGGTGTTGGAGCGTGGCGAGAACGACAACTCTGGATAGAGAATGCTAGTTAAGAAGGTAGAATCTGTTGGTTAAAAACAAATATTCTTAAGAAAAACTGATACTTCAAATATCAACAAACCACAAACGTCTGAAGAAATTAATGGTCTTCGTGGGATACCAGACTAAATAGGTCACCAAAGATTAAGCATAAAATAGTAATAAAATATGGAATGGAATCTAAATACAATTGCTAAGAACCTACTAGTTGTACCAGCATAGTGTCTGTATGTGTACCAAAGAAAATCTGCATCAAAGAGTCAATTGTATATGCTAAATATGAGCTTTTATGATATATAATATTAGATGTGTTAGATTTGAAAAAAAAACTTTTATCTTTGCTAAATGCGTCGCCATAGAAACATACATGACAAATAGCAGTTTTTGACCAGATGTCTGCATGTATAATCACATATATATATATACCACATGTTGATAGCGATAATGAAATGTACTGAATTATTCCAAAACAATATTCTTGGTGTAAAAGTGTTTTCTCCGCTATCACGAGATAACGGCCTTTGAATTCAGGTAAACATCATCTGATGCGGCCAATGAAGAATCGTCACAACCAAACAAAGGCAGAAAATTGACGATAGGGTAAGACAATTCTTCACTTTTTTGTCGTAAACACGTGTGTAAAATTTATCTCGAGAAAGCATTATGTCTAATGCCAACAACTGATATTAGTCGCCTGTAATGTTAACCTTATTCCACGTGGGACCGTCGTGGTCGTGATCATATGGTAGTTGGATTTACAACTACCTATGAAATCAGTGCTCAGATTATGGTGAGGTGTACTGGATACTGTGACAACTTTATGTGATTAGTTTTTCAGTGCCTTAAGGCAGGTCGGTGGTTTTCTTCGGATACTCCGGTTCCCTCCACCAATAGAACTGACAGCCACGATATAACTGAAAGCCTTAAACACCATAACCCTAACCTTAAGCCTTATTCACCGTAAGTTACTTTTTTTAATACTAAATTTGTTTTACGAACTTAAGGAAATTAGGATTATTTGCAGTTAAGATATTACCTAAGTATCCGCTAGTATTGTTGAATACACTGCCAGGTAATCGGCGAATTTAAGAGTTTAGTCATTCATTGATATTCATAGCTGTATAAAAACAAATCAACAATAAGAGGAGCACAATTCATTCCCATTGGAATTCCAGCAACTTGACGAAACCCTTTTGACCATACGAACAAAAATGTTATCTAGCAAAATGGTTATATCTGTCTTGGTCCTCTCATAGATTTGTTAAAAAAGTTGGTGAGCTGGAGTACGAGATTATGCGTCTGGCATTTCAAGAACAAAATCCACTCAGTTGATTCAAATATCATAAAGCCAAAAGAACTTAACATGGGAATATATATATGTTCACATTTATGATCTACTTTAATCATAATATGCAGAGAAAAGTAAATATCCAATTTAGTGCGCACGTCGCGTTTCTGGAATAATCTTCATCGGATGCGTTCAAAGTCATAATATTGGAAAACCAGAAAAGTGATCTTCCCTTGTTAATATATTGTTCATTTGGGATATTGGAAGCCATTGACCACTTAAGGGCAAAACCCACCGTGGCCGTGATCGTATGTTATAGTTGGAATTACAACTACCCATGCAATCAGTGCCTATCACCAATGGTGTTGTGAGTTCGAATCTCGATCAGGGCGAGGTGTACAACATTTTGTGATTAAGTTTGTAAGTGACATGCAAGTTCCTCCTACAATAAAACTGACCGCCACGATATAACTGAAATACTGTTGACAGTGGCGTTATACACCATCAAACAAACAAATAAACAAGCCCATTACACTCGGAAAAGAACTCGTATCCGAATTAATAGATGTCTTTGCTGTCTCCTGTCATGAAGGAACAAAATGAAAACAAAAAGCCTCTCTGTCGGAACAGTTCCAAAATCCAATAGAAAAATCGAATAAAGAGGCAAAATTGGAATACCCCCTAACACACAAATACTTGACCGGTCACTTTCATGGCTTTGTATAGGCACTTCAATAAAAAGCGGCGGGTGTCAAACTAGTTTTATGGGTATAATCACACCTCTTAGTGGAATACAGTTAACACACAAATACATGACCGCTCACGTTGATGGCTTTGGAAGATTGCTCGGTGTTCGGTAATTTTGTTAATACCCTTATTTTGTACATGTACTTCTATGAAAAGTGGCGAGTGTCAAACTAGTTTTTTGAACGCAAACCTCCACTCGTATTAGAAAAATTTGTAATTAAGACAAAACATTTCAAATTCAAAATTCAAATTCAAAATTTTATTGTCATTAAACAATACAGTTTGTGACAAGTATACAAATTATACAAATAAACATGTAACAAAGAGAACATACAATCGACATTTTCAAGTAAATATGTTAGGAGTCCCCTGTCCTCAGTTCTAATGAATTTGTACTACTAAAACGTAGATATATTTAGTGCGCACGACACGTTTCTGCAATAACCTCAAAGCCAAAATATTTGAAAGACGATTAATTTTTAAATATTTGGGAACAAGAAAATGAAAGGGCCTCAATGGGCAAAGATCACCTTAAATATATTGAAATTAAAGACAAACTATGAATATGTATTGCATTGCCTTAATTGTTGACAGTTCTTGTCATTATAATACTAATGTTTATTCTAGCCTACAGCTACATGTTGACAGTTCTGTCACAATATTCTGTGATTTTACAAGTGGAAGACGGATTCTTATTAAACACTTATTTTGCGATTTTATTCTTTCTCCATTTTTTGTTAAAAAGTAAGTAATTATACACTTTATATATACAGTAATAAAAAAATATTTGAAAAAATAAATTTTGATGAAAATTTACATTAGTAAAAATAAATTTTAATGAAATAAATTTTAATGAAATTCATAATGGGCTTCAATAGAAATTAAACATAGAATTTTAATATTGCAGTAAATAAAAAGCATGATCTCTAAACATATGGTGTATTAAGGCAAATGAGAAACACATTTTAAGAAATACACATGTGTCACATTCATTTTAGAAGAAATGTTACATTAAAAATACACATGTGCAACATATGGTGAAATAAGGCACATATGCAACATCTGGTGAAATAAGGCACATGTGCAACATATGGTGAAATAAGGCACATGTGCAACATATGGTGAAATAAGGCACATGTGCAACATATGAAATAAGGCACATGCATCACCTAAATATAGGGCATACTGTATACCTCAAAAGAAAACCGAGGATCAAGTTTGGATGTGTTGCCAATTTATTCTGCTCTTCAATGTCATATGCATTTAGTATTTTTAATTTGCTTTTTGGAATTGAGTGCACTAAGGTAAATACAGAAATGCGCTTCTTGGGTCCTACATTTTCACACGGGTATTTTCTGTGTCTATTTTGTTTATAACATAACACATTATTTTTATCCTAAACATCACAGAAAACATACCATCACAACGTATTTATAGCAGTAGGTAACACGATATCATATTTTGATCGATTTTATATAGTACAACTTCATACGTTTTTATCTTTAAAATTCAAAAATAAATAAATGATGATTTGGCTTGGTTTATGGTGTTTAACGCCACTTTCAACAATATTTCAGTTATATTGTGGCGGTCAGTTTTCTTGGTGGAGCAAACCGGAGTACCCGTAGGAAACCACCGACCTGCCCTAAGTCACTGACAAATTTTCTCACATAAATAACTGAGTTAGGAGGCATACAGTATATTCTCAATGATGTTTACCAGCTATCGTTGAATCAACAATGATAAAAACTTTCTTCACTGAGAGGATATACTATTAAGCTACTAATTTCCTAAGTTGATCTCTGCCAAGAGATTTAACCTCCGTAACGTTTATAAAATAACATGATACTTGCTATTATTGTTTATAAAGACAATCTTTACCAAGAGATTGATAATTTTAGACAATTCACTGGAAAATCCTTGCGAAAACGACAGCTACATGCCCGAGTGGCTCAATGGGTTATGTAGTTGGATTACCTAACAACTCACATAAGCCTATCATGAATACGGCGTTGGTTCGCGCCTGGCTTTGTAAATTACAAAAAAGGTGCACTCGACTCGCAGTCGCAAGTGAAAAAGTTTACCAGTTCCTTGCCCATGGTCGGTGGTTCTCTCCGGATACTCCGGCTTCTTCCACCACTAAAACTGGTCGCCATGATATAGCTGAAATATTACTGAAAGTGGCGTTAAGCACAATAAATCAAATCATTCATTATATAATGCAAAAACGTACCGGACGTTAGATATAGATATCACCAAGCTTTGTTCAAGGACTTTATTTGTCGCAATAAGGAGGCATCTAGTGTTTGCCTTTGACATTATTTCGGACAGTGAAATTTTACACTGAAAGAAAAGTTTGAAATAACCAAATGTTAATCAGATGTCGGAAGTCAGAAGAACAGACAAGAAAATAAATACAAAGAGACAAATAATGATCTACAAAACACTACATAGAAAACTAAAGATTGAGCAACAAAAGCCGTACAAAAACATTGGTGATCTCATGTGCTCCGGAAGGGTTGGCATGCAGTTCCTGTGATCTTTGAACTATTATGTTCGACTTTATCGGTTATGTGTGGACAATTTCCCTCTAATTGAAGAGTTTCTTTTGACGATTGCGTTCTGCATGACTTAACTTTAATAAAGTGAAAAACAAGAAATACCACACTTTGGGAGAACAATTTCAAAATTCAATCGAAAAATGGTAGTACACAAATACATGCCGGATCACTTTTCAAGCTTGGTACAGACACTTCAATGAAAAGTGGCGGGGTTAATTAAGTATGTACAGTCCTAAATTTGTAAAATAAAAGAATGATTGAATGTAAAAAGTGAGATATCCACCATTTTGTGTCTAATTACGTTGTCATCTGTCACATCCATCTGTCTTGTGTCTACTTATATAGAATATATATTGTGATGTATGTTACGATTTCCGCATAAAAACCATGTTCGGTTCGTATTTACCTCCACTTGAATGTAGGAGGGCTCACTTCTTATTTACCTTATTTTTGTTTGTTTACGTATGGTGGTGTCCAACACATATTGTGTTGTGTATTTGTGTTTTGTTTTTCTTTGTCTTGTGTTCCCTACGTTGCAAATTTCTATGGATTGCCCTTTTTTGATTGCTGCTTCGGTATTCTCTAACGTTTATGATCTTCCACCTCTATCGTCAGACTTCAAAGTTAGTACTCATATAATTTGATACCATTTACATACTTTATATTTATCTTGACTTGATATATGTAAAGGGGAGTTACATTTCATAACATAATATAGCATGTGTTTTTTATTACTTATATATACGACAAACAGAACATATAATCTTATATTTAAGTACATTATACAATTAACTTGTTATTCATACAGTGATAATCAAAAACATGTAATTTATTCGTCAAAAAGGACAAAAATAACAATTTTGTGTTTCGGGTTATGTAATAGATGTTTAATGCCACTTTTTGCGATATTTTGTAATACATTATTGATAATTCATACATTCTTTCTTTCATCTCACTGAGATATATTTGTTAGTATCAACAATTTAATCAATTTTCAATAAAGGTATTCATCAGTTCAATATCTAAATTTCAATTTAACTGGGTTTTTTTTTTCTATTAAAATATTTTCATTCTTGTGTTAGCAATTTTCATATGAGTGGAATAACACGATCACAGTTCCAATTGCAATTCAGGATATGGCAAGATGAATGGACCGCCGATAATGAGTACAATGGCAAGCCTGTGCGTCAGTGGTAACAGTTGTAGCTATGATATTTTGCTTTATTAACTTATAGTATATATTTTTCATATGCTATATTTTTAACTGATTACAAGAAAATTTTAAAAATAGCTGGCGGAGTGAAACAGTTGACTGTTCCCCTACTTCCGGATCCGAACTGTTCCATGCCCGAGAACGTTGCACAGTGCGTCATTCCTGTCAAATGTTGTATTTCTTTCAAAACAATGTTGTGCCCCAATTTTTTAATGGTATGGTATGCTGACATTATCATCGTCAGTGGATTTGTGGTTATGTGCATTCTATATGTTTGTATGCACCACGGCCCTGTTTGAATATATGAATTCACTTAGGAATAATGTTTGTAATTTGTTCGCCAAAACGAATGTGTGAATTAAAATATACCGGGAGTTTCAACATTATATAGCCAATGAGGAACGTCATGTTAAAATAATTGTTAATTGTCCAGTAAAATTATGTTACTACCTACCGTAACAGATTTACGTCTTTGTGGTGGTGTTGCGTCATCTCCGGGAATAGTCTGGAATTTCCTAATATATTTCAAGTCATAACCAGAAGGTAAATTCAACATTGCTGTCAATCGTCTGCCAACAGAACGCGCAACATTTATTTTCTTGTCTTCCCTGTCACTATCACGTAATCTTAAGAGGTAACCAATCAAAATCCAGGACATAACGAACAGGAAACCAACAACAGTTATTCCGACATACACCAAAAATGATGCAACACATATTTCCTCCGTTTCCTTCTGTTCATTTTTCTCTACATGTTCTAAAAAGAAGACAATTTACTAGTGAATTAATTTGTAGTGCATATTTCTTTGCATTGACTAAAATAGTGTACGTGTCATAGTAATTAAAAACGTAGATATCTAATTTAGTGCGCACGACACGTTTCTGGAACACTCTTCATCAGGTACGCTCAAAATCTACAAATAATTTACGTTAAGAGTAGAACAAACGTTGGTTGGTTCGGTTTCCGGATAATGTGTTCGAGCTAAGTGGACTAGCAGTATATACATCCACGTAAGCGTTTTGATCTAGTACAAAGTGGATACCATTATGTTCTCAACGATATTCAACTTGTTCTCGCAGTGATATTATTGCTCACGTGGTGTTAAACAACAATCACTCATTTAAACCATGTACGTACAAATGAATATTATACTTCACCGCTATTTACAACCCGGAAGTAAAATCAACTACTTGTGGTAATTTTGTAACATTTGTTAAAACGGACTTAAGTAAATATTTCGACCAAAAAGAAATTCAGCTTCGCTGAAATAAAACTATCTTTACTCCGCCTGTACCACGCCAGAAGTGTTGATTTATTTCTATATTTCTACGATTTTTCTATTGAATGGTGGAACTGTTCCGATGGTGTGGTTTTCTGTTGTTTTTTTTTTTGCTTCATTTTATTAGTTCATTCTTTGAGTTGTGAATGTTTAAAATCATATCTTTGCCATTACTTTGATATTTATCAAACTTCTTAGACGGATCAAGAACTTTTATGGTTGTTCCACAAGAAATTTGATCAATTTCATCTTTGTCCACATCGCGCTTCTTTCTTTTCCTGCCAAAGATATGACCACAATCAATCTGTCAAAATATCAACAACAAGAAATAATAAAAGAACATGGCAATATAATTTTTCATTACAGATTTCCGCAGAAAATTAAACAAAAGAATTTGAGATCTCCATTATCGATCCTATTGTTTGTAGAATTTTGTTTATTTCTACAGACGTCACGTGACTAATATATTAAAGCTTTGTAAACTGTTTATATAATTATCATACTTCGTGTAAAAGGCATTGTTTGGTTTGGTTCATGGTGTTTAGCGCCAATATCAACAATATTTCAGTTATATTGTGGCGGTGAGTTATTTTTTGGTGGATGAAGCCGGAGTACCCGGAGAAAACCACCCACCTATTGCACGTCACTGACAAATTTTATCACATAATATGTTGTATCGAACTTACCCCGCCATGAACGGAGTTCGAACTCTCATCTTTAGTGGTAATAGGCACTGATTGCACAGATAGTTTGAAATCCAACTATTGATCACGATCACGACGGCCCCAATAAGATTTGTAGGGGAGTTAGGGTTACGGAAAAGGCATGGCAAAAAAAAAAAGATTTTCAAAATGTTTGTGCCGATAATGTTGTTGAGAACAGCGATGTAAAGACAGTTCTGTTAACAAAAATAGTATGATCCACAAATTCTGTTAAAAACGCACCAAGAAAACAAACCAGTCAATTCAGTTACATGACGTGTCACGTGATGCGAGTTTTGTCTTGAGAACATTATATTCCACCCCATATAAGCATAACCAGGATATCAGAGATAAGGTCGAACAATATCGATTTTGTCTTACAACCTGTCATGAAAGAGATATTCCATCTGTTATGATTGGGACTGCAAGTCATTTTCAAAATATGGGGTACTCATTTATGAATCAGCCTTAAGGAGAGTTATGTACTTTATTCGTTCCACACAAGCAAGTCAACTGACAAAAAAAAATATTATACCTCATCACACGTGCCCTTGCAAATGGCTATACGACAAGAGAATGCGACATTTACTTCTCCACTTCCGGTTAGATCTGTTGGTTGGAATGCTTGGAAGTTAGTAGTTAATTCTCCTCTTGTAGAATGTTGAAAATTTGGGAACAGTTTCATGTCAACAGAACACCTGATTACAAAACAAATAAAAAAAACATGTAATAGAGACAGGCACCTTCATCACCAGTATCTGAGGATTCTACCATTAAATACAACACATTACTATCATAAAATCAAATTGAAGATTAAAAGAATTTACATTTTACCAATTTTAAAAGTAAAACTATATTTTTCCAACCTCTTAAATCAATTATTCTTGAAAAAAGCTTTCACATAGAGAGCCCATAAAACTACATTGTAGTTAAGTTAGACACTTTTTTTATTGAAATTGTTGTACGAAGTCTGGAAGTTTGGTGGTCATGTGTCGGTGTGATAGGGGTATCTGCTGTGCTTGCATCCTCGATTTTCCAATGGAATAATATAACTGTTCTAAATGTGTGATGTGTGGTGTTGTTATTTTGTTTTTCATCTAATTTCACATTGTGAGACCGCTGGGTGAAATTAGATCTCTCTCTCTCTCTCTCTCTCTCTCTCTCTCTCTCTCTCTCTGTAGATCTTAAGGTTCAAACAAAAAGGTTAGATCTTACTCGATCTTAAGTTTTATATGTTTTGTAGATCATTGTTTGTACTTTTTCTTTTGGCCAGTGTGTTGTCTGTCCTTCTTCGAATTACGGATTATGATTACCCCTTTCGTATCTTTAAACTCTTCTTGTAATCAGATTACAAAATTTAAATTGAAACTTACTCATCTTTCAAAATATTGATCATTGCAGCTGTACAATCTTTGGCTCTGATATCGTAAACATCTGAAAAAATAATAAGTCTCTCATTTAAAACCACAATGTCATTAAATAGCATACGACTATTTATTTACCTGGAAAGGACAAAAGCATAATTCAGCATCACTATGGTGCATTATGCTATGCGCTTGACTTTTCAAATATACTGTATATAAACCGAAGAGGTAATCAAGGGTAGACAATTCAGAGAAACTGGCAACATTGGGTACACAAGACACAAGACAAAAACCACAACAAAATGTGTTGGACACCACAATCCGCAAATAAACACCAAACACTAATAAACCCCTCTATTATCCAATACATTTTGAGATAAACACAGTACCGGTAATAAGTAAACGACTAGATGATTCTGATGGTAAAATGATTGAAGAATACATATACTATGAAACAAAAGTTTAAACAGTGATGGTCAACAATTCCACCAATATTAAGAAAACAAACAATCACCTCTCACCTTAATTCACCGAACACAAAAACGACCAAGTTACATATGACGTTGGAAATCCATGTCCTGGCTTCGGACAGGCACAAAAATTATCGGAGTTAAACTGGAATGGGATCCAAACTCTCCTCTCTTGATATCTGGATCTCCAAAGGTAATGCATTTATAAACAAATGATAAATAAACCTGCACATGTTCCTTCTACTCACCAGTATCGACTGAATGAACTGTATGAAATGGAGGCTAAATTTAAATTGAATGCAGATCGCAGAAAATACCCATATTTACTATTAAAATGCAAGAAGCTTCACAAAATGGTAGCAGTCTCTCCAATCGGTCAGTTGTGTTGGTGGAGGAAACCGGGGTACACAGAGAAAACTACCGACCTGTCATCAAGATGAAGAGGAAGGAAGTCGGAGGGTAAACCTTTGTTGTGTGTACTTCCACCAATAAAAGTGACCATCTCCACATATCAGTTTACTTTTAAGTGGTGCTATAGATGCATTGTTGTAGAAATCATACCTGAGAATTCATCTTCTAATGTGATACTCATTTGAATGGAATCATTGAGGGTAACCACGCCCCCTCCACTAATGTCAGTATTGGAGCTTGAGTAAATCTTTAGATGGGCTGTCGGTGTTGTCGTAACGTTCACACTTTTATCGTCAACACCGCTATAAAAAAACAAGCAAATTTCATTTATTACCCATTAAGGATTATGTTCAATTTGAATAGAGAATAATGTATACGATTTCAGTTTATGAAGTGCTAAAGACATACTAATGACATAGTACTGTACTGTACTGTATTGGATTGAATTGTGTTATATGCCTTCAATCCCTTTTGGGGGTAGAATTGTGTTTAATCAATAACGTATCCACATTCGATTCACCAATCTCTCCCATATTTAATACGTACCCAGGAATAACATCTGCAGTGACATTGATCTCTGCCAAATCAACCAAACACGTGACAGGTATCACTTTATCAAACCCTGTTTGTATTACGGGGTTTTTCTGTACTATGACACGGAAAATGCTACCCTGTAAATAAATATGATATTACATGCTAATTATAATATTCTAAATAAAAGCATAACAAGATCATGTGATAACGCTTTTAAATTGCAATGATTATCATAGCAGAACAAAAATATCACTGATGCAGCAGAATACACTCAACCAAAGATACAGTATATCCGACTTGTTAGAACAGATATGAAGGGAGAATCTTGACATTCTCACTACAATTCACCGTCGCTAAATTAACACATGGCTTGTCACGATCTGATACTCTATAGAACAACGAAGTTTTGAAGGTCGAGACAGACATTGTCACTAGTATCACAGCGAGTCCGACAGNNGTAAGGGTTCGCTGCTATGCTAGTGATAATGTCTGTCTAGTGATAATGTCTGTCTAGACCTGGCGTTATTGTTTTATCGGTAATAATTGTGTTTGATGTCACACTGATGGATGATTTCCAGTACCAGAGTCAGTGCATTTATACAGACATTATCACCCGGTGAGATCAACGGAACAATGTAAAAATTGACGATATTTGCGAAAATTATAGCGTCATCGCTGCCATGTGTGTTGGCCATGATCACCCAATACAATTAAATTAAAAATAAAATGTTGTCTTTTAGGTATAATTAAGAAATAAATCCTGGAAGCCAAAATGTGTTGGGAGTTTTAAGATGGATTGGCGGATAAAATTTATATCCGCCAATCCATGTTAAAACTCAAAACGCATTCTGGCTTCCATGATTTATCTCGATTCTGATATGTCTAAGAGTACAAATGCGGTAGTATACTTTGATTGGAAGACGGTAATTTATATTTACGTTTGCGGAAAATGTCGCACACAATTTATGCTGCCAATGGAAAAGTCAGTCACATTCACCGGCACATGTGCTAATGAGATTATACCGAATGGATAACTCGCTCGTTTGTTAACAACGCGAAAGAAGGAGGTAATGCTAGAATTACAGTTATAATTAATAAATACTTAGAGGAAAGAACTCAAAATAATGAATTTACTGTTTATGTAACGTCAAACCAACATATCACGGAGACCACAATATGAGTCGTTTTCTGTCTATCATGTGAAAGAAGTCAAAATCAAAGCATTTATAAAATTCACAACTAAGAATATTAGTCATTGTTTTACATATCAGAGCGTATTAGTCCCTATGCTAGACATTGGGAAGAGTTTGAAGATATTAAAGGGAAAATCATAATCCATAAATCGAATAGGGACATACAACAAAATGGCCACAAGAAAAAGGACAAAAGGACAAACAACGATCTAAAAAAATCCTCTACGAATTCCTGCTCCACTAGTGGCAGCCGTTGTGTTACTCTAGTTACAAAGCTGGTTATATACACCATGAATGAGGAAATTACGGGAATGTGATTACAACAAACGACACATATGTAAAAATGCTATAAATCACACCAAGAAGATGATACAAATATTGGTCGAAGTGTTGCAATAATGGTTAAAATTTCAATACGCATGGCTGAATTTACAATAATATTTATGATTTCCGGTCAATTTTAACGAAGCAAAAAAAGGTTGGCAACATGTACCGATGACTGCCACGATATAACTGAAATATTGTTGAAAGTGGCGTTAACCACCATCAACCAAGCAAAACTTACGTAAGTTATATTGCAGACATTAACATTAAATTCATAATTTCGTGTAACTTCCGTTGTTGTCTGTAGACAGGCAGACCCTGTGCCTTGTATAAATATGATACCACCATTTGCAGCATTCTCTACAGAAAGAGTTAATTTTGCTCTGCTACATTCATAAATGGTCACTGCAAATAAAAAAAATATAATTTGCATTACAATATACTCACCACACTACATTAATGACAGATTTTCCTATATGATTTGTGTCACGTTGCCCGTGAATTTTTGGGACGCTTTTCCCTGTATAATTTAAGACATGTTTCATAATTTGTAAATTGGGCCCGCACTGGAGTTATCTACTCTGGGCTGTTTGACATGGTGTGTGATATGCCTCTCCGTATGATTTGTGATACGTTTACCGCAATTTTTTGTGACGCGTTTCCCTGTATAATTTATGACATGTTTCATTATTTGTAATATGTTCCCATCAAGGCCCGCCCTTAAACCCATGAGACCAACTGCACCAAATTGGGCCCCGCGCTATAGTTATAAGCGCTGGAGTTATCTACTCTGTGCTATTAAAGCATACACAACAACACATTTCATGTTTTACAGAGAACAACTGGGCCCCGCATCTCCTAAGGGCGGCCTTAGTTCCTATATGATTTGGGCCATGTTTCCCTACACCATTTTTAATATGCTTCCGTACATAATGTTCGACATGTTCCCTTCTTGGTTTGTGATATGTTTGTCAAATTTGATTGGTTGTGTTGGGTTCCTGGAGTTCATCATTGCTTTCAGAAATGTTTCACCTATATAGGTACTACCTGATTTAATTTGGTAGGAATTCCCGAACAGCTATCGAACTGGTAGTTTGTTACTCGTGACCCCTCGGATTTTTGTTGTTAGAGGGCTACGATGGGTCACGAGAACCAGACTACCGAACTGACCAGTGACACCCGTGACTAAGGGAGATAAACGGCTTATGCTTCTCGCAATGGTTAGAATGACTACGGAATCACACAGACATGAGATAGAAATAATTAAAAACTCGCTAAAATAAAAACTACCAATCACAACAACTGTTGCCAAATTACCAAAATGTATACAGTGTGCATGCTGTATTTTATATTGTACTTTTTCTACGTCTATTACGGACTTCGAGTTATGGTGTGTAACGCCACTTTCAACAATATTTCAGTTATATCGTGGAGTTCAGTTTTATTGATGGAGAAAAACAGGAGTACTCGACGGAGAGAACCACCGACCCGTCGCAAGTCACTGACAAACGTTATCACATAATGCTGTATCGAGTACATCTCACCATGAGCGGGATTCGAACTCATAACTTTAGTGGTGATAGGCATTGATTGCATATTTAGCTTTTAATCCATCCATCATACGACCACGACTGTCCCTCCGAGTTATTTAGATAATAGGGTTCAAGGTGAAGGGTCAATGAAGTTGGCGATTTTTTTCGGTCAAAACAACATGAAATTCTGGTAAAACTTCTCAAACATATTCCACCCTTAAGCTTTGCTTCACCTTTAACGATTGCGAAGTTATTTGGATAACAAGGTTATAAGTGTTTCCAAGAAGAATAGCTCCGTTAAGAAAGGATGTTCGGTTTTGAAATTCTTATGACTGACCGATGTCGCGGACTCTTGAGGTAGAGATATATCGAAAAGTGTCGGAACAAATTAACAATCGGAAGAAAATCAATACAATAAAGTTAACTTTTCCTAAAAAAAAAAAAGGCAACTTTTTAAAAATAAATGAATGAAAAAGGGAATTACAACATATTACTATCAGATATTAAATTGATTGATTTCAGAAATTATAATATTGATATGAAAAATTCGGCATCGAAAAAGCAAAATGGCGACTCATAAAAAATTATTTGTTAATGATGCTAACAAGCCACGGATAATATTAAATCTTTATAAATACTAACCAATAGGCTTAAATGTCGTGTTCACTACTGTCAAAGCAACTATTAATAAGTATCCGATGAATATGATTCGTCTCCATGGTAACATTTCCTGAGAAAAAAATATAAAAGATTCCAATAGTACTAAGACCATGTTCGTGCAACAGTGGGTTGGGTATTTTTTTTTTATCTGTGCACGATAATAGAAAAAAACGAGAATGCCGGGCACCTTTTTGGAGAAAATCTTTTTCCGAATTTTTGTATTGCAATGGGTCCATAAAAATCACATGACGAATAACAAGATCTAGTCTTTGTACAAGAATTGAATTATGTCAAAAAGGTTTGAGTGAAGCAAATTATTCCTTAATTATCGTATTTACCAAATATTGACTCTAAATAAAGAGAACATTTTCAAGAATTAAATAAATGGATGATTTCATTCTATGGTTGAGGTCCTAGCTGACAGATTAGGTAAGGTCCGTGGACTACCTACCACAAGCCTAACATCACTGAGGGCCCCAGATTTCCACCTTAAGTGTTAAGGTTTCCAGATACCCTTACCCAAGGACGGGGATTTCCCTGGCCATTTCATTACTATCTGACCGGGATTTCCTCCCCTAATTTAGGTAGTCACGATATAGCTGACAAAATCTCGAAAGTAGCGATAATCGTCGATAATCCTAACCTTCTATGACCGATTATTTTGGATATTGTGTCCGCCGAACATTTTTGTTTACTTTAAAATATTGTATATACAAATGTAGATAATAATGGTTGCAAATATCGCCGATAATAATAATAATAATAATATTGTCATTTAAGCATATTTAAGAGCTTGTGACAAATACAATATAAAAAATAAAATATGTGACATATCATGTATATACAAATTTAATAACATATAGTTCAAACTTTAAAGAGTCCCTGGTCCTCAGTTGTGGAGACTGCATAATAAAAGAACACAGACTTTGTACATTTCAAAAATGTGTCGAATTTACATTTTGAACATAATAATGTCAATACCTTCAAATTTAATGAGTTTTTTTCTTCATTTAATATTATTTTATTAGAAAAACTAAGTCTAAAGATCATTACTATGAAAGTTCCACCTCCTGGTTAATGTAAATGTAATTTTTCTACACATGTATAAAACTTAATATGTTGTATGTAACTGTTAAGTTCTCTGTAACTATATGTATTGGTTTATGAGAATACAATTCAAAATTAAAAAAGAAAAAAAAAAAATAATAATAAAAAAAGATTATGCTAATTTTGTAAGTCATTGGAGATGAATATCACTTTTTATTTACATGTTTAAATGATATAATTGTTCAACTAAGACAAAAACATATTCCAAATTATTACTGGAATCTACCTATTATTTATAAGATGGGTTTATTCAGATTATGCAACAGTCAACTTATGACTAATATTTCAAGGTTCATAAAAAAATATGTCACAATTAGTATAGCTATCTTCTATATATAATCTAAAAAATATATATATATTTATAATAAATAAAATGTAATCTTAATACTGCTTCTGTTTAGTTCGTCATTTTCTGTATTGTATTTAAAATTGTACCTCATGTTATACTGTATAGTGTCTGAGTGTTGTTCAGTAAAGTTATTGAAGTTCTTGGCAATTTTATTATTTATTGACAGCAAGTCACAACATACATAGATTAGTATGGGGCCCCGGTGCAACTGCCCAGTGTGTCCATGCGTTAAGACGACCCTGCATGTAGGTTTATTTCTGTATCGTATCTCGTGTATTTATTTTCTTTTTTGTTGTTGACAAAATTGCACACATATCATTTAAAAAAAAGTTGAATATTATTATTATTATCTAAAATTTAAAAAAAAATCTATCTTTATTGTCACGTGGTACTAGTTCTACACGTGTTTGTGGTGTTCGGTGTCGTTCTGTGATAAAATAGTATATGAATATGGAATATAGACTACCGAGTCACAATCACAAACTTAGTAGTATAGTACTGCACTCATTCATATCACATTAACCGTGTAAGAGTGAAAAACTATTTTTAGTTTTATCAAGCGCTACTCACAGACAAGAGCACGTCAAAGATTTGTTGTTAATTTGAATGTACGGCGACATTGGGAAAAAGAACAGCATTTTCAGATTGAAAACTAAATTATCTGGTATTAGTCTTTCTCATCGTAAGTCTTACTCTAATGTTGCTACAAGAATCAAACCATCCAATGTATCTGACGTGCATAATATAAGAAAATCTAGAAAATATTATTTGAATTTTTGGTTTGAAATAGTTGAAAAAAGCAGAAAATAGTTGATTTTATTTATCCCTTTGGTATACACAATATCAAATTCAAAATTGTATTGTCATTAAACAATACAGTTTGTGACAATTATACACATAAACACACAGGTAACAAAGAGAACATAAAATCGACATTTTCAAGTAAATATGTTAGGTGTCCCCTGTCCTCAGTTCTAATGACTTTTTTAAAAAGGAACCCAGTTTATTTACTTGAGATGGTGTTGATGGATTTAAAATATATGAAAGTTTTTCTGATTCTGATAAGTTATTAAAAATTTGATTTTCGTTGTTCAAAATGTTTAAAAAAGAAGACCTCAATTCAGAATTTATCGTGCAATATAAAAGAAAATGTTTCTCGTCATCTACACAATATCGCTAGTATAAGCAGTGCAAAGAAAAGAAGGGCCGTTGTAGTCGTGATCGTATGGTAGTTAGATGTATTTATACAACTACCTGTTAATCAATGCATATCATAACTAAATGTTGTGAGTTCGAACCCCGTTCATGGCGAGGTGTACTCGATACAACATTATGTGATAAAGTTTGTCACTGACTTGCGACAGGTCGGTTGATTTCTCCGGGTACTCCGGTTTCCTCCACCAATTAAACTGAGGCCACGATATAACTGAAATACTGTTGAAAGTGGCGTTATTAAAACACCAGAAACCAAACAGAACCAAGCAAAACAAAATAAAAGGATAATACACTCATGCTGTTATAAAAGTAAAATCATGCAATGTATGATTTTTTTATTTTATTTTTGGTGTTTAACGCCACTTTCAACAATATTTCAGCTATATCATGGCGACCAGTTTTAGTGGTGGAAGAAGCCGGAGGGAACCACCGATCATGGGCAAGCAGCTGGTGAACTTCATCACTTGCGACTGCGGGTTGAGTGCACTCTTTTTTGTAAATTACAAAGTCGGGTGCGAACACACGCCGTATTGGTGATAGGATTGTATGAGTTGTTAGATCCAACGATCTAACTCATTGAGACAGCAGGGCCCCCGCAATGTATCTTATGTATATGATATGATAAAAGAAAACTTTAATAATAATTATTTCAATTTTTATTTTGAAATAGTTGAAAAATAGCAGAAAATCGTTGAATTTCGTAATCACATTGATATACATATACAAAATATACACTAGAAAAAGCAGTGCAAAGAAAGACTGCGACCAGACAGTACATCGGTACTTTGATTACTATACCTTACGGAAATGTTATTTGAAATTTGTTTTAAAGAAAATTGAATGTTGAAATAAGGTGGGGGGGATTCATGGTCAAATAATTAGGACTACTGAACTATGGATCCAACAATATCGCACCATAGTCACCCAGGAACCAACTAATATACGGGTTATTAAATGATTGGTAGACTATCGTTTCTTTCAGGATTTGTTTTTCAGATAAGGACTTGTGGGGATGGGGTGAGGGTTAAAGTCCGGGCAAGCAAATATAACCGGTGGTGAGAACTCTAAGCATCCTTTTACATACAAACGAACTTATGAACGTCTTCAAATAAGAACATCGGTCCTTGGGAATTATCGTGCTTTATAAGAGAGTACATTATCCTTGAAAGTCAAAGGCACCGACTCTTATATGTGAGTTCATGATCCCTTTGGGAGCTAATCCTTTATAAGTGAGTGCATTACCCCTTTGGGAGCTAATGCTTTATAAGGGAGGAGATCACCCCTTTGGGAGCTAATCCTTTATGAGTGAGTACATCACCCCTTTGGGAGCTACTGCTTTAAAATGGAGAATATCACCCCTTTCGGAGCTCATCCTTTATAAGGGAGTAGATCATCACTGTGGGATCGACCCCATCATTTCTAAGCAAGTAGATCATCCCTTTGGGAGCTCATCCTTTATAAGAGAGTAGACCATCCCTTTGAGATCTCATCCTTTATAAGGGAGTAGACCATCCCTCTGGGAGCTCATCCTATGTAAGGGAGTAGATCATCCCTTTGGGAGCTCATCCTTTATAAGGGAGCAGATCATCCTTTGAGACCTCATCATTTATAAGAGAAAACATCATCCCTGTGGAAGCTCATCCTTTATAATGGAGTAGATAATCCATTTGGGATCTCATCTTTCATAAGGTAGTAGATCATCCATTTGGGATCTCATCTTCATCAGGGAGCATATCATCCCTCTGGGATCATCCTTCATAAGGGAGTAGATCATCCCTTTAGGATCATCCTTTATAAGGGAGTATATCATCCCTTTGGGGCCTAATGCTTAATAAGGGAGTAGATCATCCATTTGGGAGCTAATGCTTAATAAGGGAGTAGATCATCCCTTTTGGGAGCTCACCCTTTGCAAGGGAGTAGATCATCCATTAGGGAGCTCATCCTTTATAAGGGAGTAGATCATCCCTTTGGGAGCTCACTCTTTATAAGGGAGTAGATCATCCTTTTGGGACCTCATCCTTTATAAGGGATTACATCATCCCTTTATGATATCATCCTTAATCAGGGAGTAGATCATCCACTTGAGAGCTGATCCTTTATGAGGGAGTTGATCATACATTTGCGATCCCATCCTTTATAATGGAGTAGATCATCCCTTTAGGAGCTCATCCTTTATAAGGGAGAAGATCATCACTTTGGGAGCTCATTCTTTATAAGGGAGTAGACCATTCCTTTGGGAGCTCATCTTTTATAAGGGAGTATATCATCACTTTAGAACCTCATCCTTTATAAGGGGGTACATCATCCCTTTGGGATCTCATCCTATTTCAGGGAGTAGATCATACATTTGGGAGCTCATCCTTTATAAGGGAGTAGATCATCCCTGTGGGAGCTCATGCTTTATGAGGGAGTAGATCATCGCTTTGGGGTCATCCTTTATAAAGGAGTGGATCATCTCTTTAAGAGCTCACCCGTTATAAGGTAGTAGATCATCCCTTTGGGAGCTTATCCTTTATATGGGAGTAGATCATCTCTTTGGGAGCTCATCATTTATAAGGGAGTAGATTATCCCTTTGGGACCTCATCCTTTATAAGGGAGTTCATCATCCCTTTAGGATATCATCCTTAATCAGGGAGTAGATCATCCATTTGGGAGCTGATCCTTTATGAGGGAGTTGGTCATCCACTTGCGATCTCATTCTTTATAATGGAGTAGATCATCCATTTAGGAGCTCATCCTTTATAAGGGAGAAGATCATCACTTTGGGAGCTCATCCTTTATAAGGGAGTAGATGATCCCTTTGGGAGCTCATCCTTTATAAGCGAGTAGATAATCACTGTGGGAGCTCATCCTTTATAAGGGAGTAAATCATCAGCTTGGGATCTCATCCTTATAAAGGTGTAGATCATCACTGTGGGAGCTCATCCTTTATCAGGTAGTAGATCATCCCTTTGGGAGCTCATCCATTATAAGGGAGTAGATCATCACTGTGGGAGCTCATCTTTCATAAGGGAGTAGATCATCCCTTTGGGAGCTCATCCTTTATAAGGTAGTAGATCATCCCTTTGGGAACTCATCCTTTATAAGGTAGTAGATCATCACTGTGGGAGATCATCCTTCATAAGGGAGTAGATCATCTCTTTGGTAGCTCATCCTTTATAAGGTAGTAGATCATCCCTTTGGGAGCTCATCCTTTATAAGGTAGTAGATCATCCCTTTGGGAGATCATCCTTTATAAGGGAGTAGATCATCTCTTTGGGAGCTTATCATTTATAAGGGAGTAGATTATCCATTTGGGACCTCATCCTTGATAACGGAGTACATCATGCCTTCAGGATATCATCCTTAATGAGGGAGTAGATCATCCACTTGGGATCTCATCCTTTATAATGGAGTATATTATCCCTTTAGCAGCTCATCATTTATAAGGGAGAAGATCATCACTTTGGGAGCTCATCCTTTATAAGGTAGTAGATGATCCCTTTGGGAGCTCATCCTTTATAAGGGAGTAGATCATCCCTTTGGAATCTCATTCTATATGAAGGATTATACCATCCCTTTGGGAGATCATCCTTTATAAGGGACTAGACCATTCCTTTGGGATCTCATCCTTTATGAAGGAGTATACCATTCCTTTGGGGACTCATCCTTTATAATGGAGTAGATCATCCCTTTGGGAGCTCATTATTTATAAGGGAGTAGATCATCCCTTTGGGATCTCGTCCTATATGAAGGAGTATATCATCCCTTTGGGAGATCATCCTTTATAAGGGACTAGACCATTCCTTTGGGATCTCATCCTTTATAAGGGAGTAGATCATCCCTTTGGAATCTCATTCTATATGAAGGAGTACATCATCCCTGTGGGAGCTCATCCTTTATAAGGGAGTAAAACATTCCTTTGGAGTTCTCCTTTTATAAGGGACTTGGTCATTCCTTTAAAAGTTCATCCTTTATAAGGGAGCAGAGTTATGGTTATGGTGCTTAACGCCACTTTCAACAAAGTTTCAGTTATATCGAGGGTCAGTTTTATAAAGTTTGTCCTGTGACTTGCGACAGGTCGGTGGGTTTACAGGGTACTCTGGTTTCCTCCATCAATGCAACTGACAGCCACGGGATAACTCAAATATTGTTGAAAGTGGCGTTAATCACCATAAACCAACCAACCGTACACAAAATTGCACTTTTCATTAACAAAGATGTAGTACTGCTGAACTAATGAAAACATTTTCTGGAATAACCTTCATCAGCTACGGTCACTATGCTCAAAGTCAAATTGTTGGAAAGCCAAATAATTTAAGACGAGTTGCATCGATTCAGTATATGTGAATAAGTTTGTCAGTGATTTGCGGCAGGGTGGTGTTTTTCTCAGTGTACTGCGGTTTTCTCCACCTATAAAACTGACCTCCATGATATACCCCGGTAACTTATATATTGTTGAAAGTGGCGTGAAAACCATAACCCTAACCCCTTCATTAATTTAAAAGTCTTCTGGGAGCGAGACAACCAAATGATAGCCAAATTATAGCCAACACCTATTACTGTTATGTTACATTATAATTAGAATATGGAATACAAAAAAAAGAAAAACAACACTATTTAATGATATGCATTTATTTGGTAATATCCAATAGTCTATTCTCTTCTTCAGACCATATCATTGTTGCCGTTCGGATCATCATTAATTATTCCCTGCGCATCATCATTGTTGTCCATTTCAGGGAGTAATTAT
>MJUT01025703.1:149419-163537 GCA_002080005.1 Gigantidas platifrons
TGGATATCGCATACCTTTTTATACTACGCCTTCATCTGTTTATTTACAAAACAACCGTTCAGCCTTACATCATTCGGATTTTGTAATAGAAGCTATACATAACTTATTGATTAGAGGTTTAATAGTAGAATGTAATCAAAAACCTTTTGTAGTTAATCCGCTGACCGTTTCTGTTCAGACCAATAGTAAGAAACGGTTAATTTTGGACCTTAGACACGTCAATCAACATCTGTGGAAAACTAGTGTTAAGTTCGAAGACATTCGCACAGCTATGCAATTTATTAATGCTAACTCCTTCTGTTTTTCATTTGATATACATTCGGCGTACCATCATATTGACATTTACGAACCACATACAAAGTTTCTTGGTTTTGCATGGAAGTATGACACGGGTATTAGATACTTTAAATTTCTTGTTCTCCCTTTTGGGTTGAGCACAGCCTGTTATGTATTTACCAAGGTAACTCGCCCATTAATTACGAAATGGAGGGGCGAAGGTAAGAACATTTTAAAGTATTTAGATGACGGCTTGGGTTCTCATCCTGATGAGGATGTGTGTACAGCTATGTCGGCACAAGTTAAACAAGATTTAATATTGAGTGGATTTGTACCCAAGAATGAGAAATCTACATGGAAACCAAGTCGTCAGCTCATTTTTCTTGGTTATGTGATTGATACTGATTTGGAAATCTTGAGTATTCCGGAAAAAAGGTTGTCAAAGCTTTTAGCTACTATTGATGAAATTGGTTTGTTAATTACTCAACATTCTCGTCTACATGTAAAAAAGATAGCATCGTTCGTCGGGCAGATTAGAAAGTGTGTTTGTTTTTTTGCAGCCACTTTAACAAGATCAAACATTAATTTAGAGTGTGTGTACTTATGTATTAGGTCTAAAGATTTTACCCCCATATCTACGATTTCCGATTATATACATTGAGCTGATCTAGGGGTGTGGTTCTTTGTGATTTGCATTACATCGATGAAATCAGGACTGTTCGAAGACTTATTACATACTTATTTTATTTTATTCAATATATTATGTTGAAATACAACTACACATAGTATCAAAGATTTAAACTTATTTTGATTGTATTTGTGTATTGTTTTTATTACAGGTATTTGCATCAAAATAAAATTACATCAATCAAATCAGGCACATTCATCAGCTTGACGAACCTTCGTCGGTTGTAAGTATTCATCTTATGTTATTGTCCCCAGACTCCCAAGCGGAGCGGGGGATATAGATATGCCGGGCGTCCGTCCGTCCAAATATATTGTAAGCGCTCTCTGATTTGTAATTGTTGACCAATTGATTTCAAACTTACACACAGGCATTATATTAAGAATATCAAGCTTAAGTTCGAAATTGGGCAAAATTCGAAAATAAAATTCTTGTAAAATCATGGGTTTTTTTTATAGAAAAGTACATATTTTGAGAATTACACATTTCTCTGAAACTACAAAAGATAGCAACTTAATATTTGGTATGGGTGAAGATGCCAATGTGAAGTTGAGGCTGCAACATTCCCCCTTCCCGCCAGTTCAGC
Organism: Gigantidas platifrons; assembly: GCA_002080005.1. Taxonomy (NCBI): domain Eukaryota; kingdom Metazoa; phylum Mollusca; class Bivalvia; order Mytilida; family Modiolidae; genus Gigantidas; species Gigantidas platifrons. The sequence goes on from MJUT01025703.1 coordinate 150,967, forward strand.
CCCACCCCTCAGGAATCTGCATAAAAAAAATGTGACCGAAATCCCCACCCTAAACCATATATATTTATGATCAGGGTGACTAGGCAAATTAGATGCCTTATATCTCAGGCCCTGTGGGATCATACCCCACCCCCTAGCTGAAGTGAACTTTTTCATGATTGAGGTCCCCACCCCTAAACCATATATATTTATGATCAGGTTGACTAGGCAAATTAAATGCCTAATAGCTCAGGCCCCAGGGGTCATACCCCACCCACTACCTGAAGTGAACTTTTTAATGGTTGAGATTCCCACCACTAATCCATATATATTTATGATCAGGGTGCCTAGGCAAATTAAATGCCTTATAGCTAAGGCCTCCAGGGGTCATACCTCGCCCCCTACCTTAAGTGAACTTTTTAATGGTTGAGATCCCCACCCCTAAACCATATATAATTATGATCAGGGTGACTAGGCAAATTAAATGCCTTATATCTTTGGCCCTGGGAGGTCATACCCCACCCCCTACGTGAAGTGAACTTTTTAATGGTTGAGATCCCCACCCCTAAACCATATATATTTATGATCAGGGTGACTAGGCAAATTAAATGCCTGATGTCTTTGGCCCTGGGAGGTCATACCCCACCCCCTACGTGAAGTGAACTTTTTAATGGTTGAGATCCCCACCTCTAAACCTATATATTTATGATAAGGGTGAATAGGCGAATTAAATGTCTTATAGCTCAGGCACTGGGGGTGGGGGGGGGATGTCATATCCCACCTCCTACCTGAAGTGAACTTTTTAATGGTTGAGATCCCCACCCCTAAGCCATATATATTTATGGTCAGGGTGAATAGACTAATTAAATGCCCAAAGATTTTGACTTCCAACTCGGCTGTTGCATCTCGGATGCTTTCTCGATTTGATAAATATATCACATGGATAGCATTACACTCACAGTACACCTCATTTTATTGCCGCGGGGGACACATGGCTACGTGTTGCAATCTTGTTCCTTTCTGTAACTTGCAATACATGTATTATGTATAAGTTATTTTGGCTTAGAACAGTTTTCATCAAAATATCCAAATTCCACAACAAAATAAAATAACTAGTTGAATTCTAATCAAACATACAAGTACAGTGCAACAGCTAACGATTACTGGCTTTCCCCGAAACCGATATTCAAGCTCACTTTTATAGATAGCTCCATTAATTATAGGGCTTGATTATTTTTCTTTAAAAGAATATAAATACGTTTAATTGTAACAACTCAACATTTCGCAATATTGTGCTATATGTGTTGTGTAAGACAGAACAGAAAGCTACATATTTCAGAAAGTATAAACATGAGGAATGTGTTGACTATTTATTGAGATTTAGACTACAATGACATATCAGTGATAGAGGAAAACAATTTCAACAATCTACCAAACTTAGCACATCTGTGAGTATCACTTAGTGTGATTTGTACAAAAATATAATCCTGATATGCAAATATATGTCATAGGTAATGTTGTTGGTTTTTTTTGCATAAAACAAGTTGCTGAAAAATGTGCCCTCCGAACTCAACAAATATGTTTTTTTTTCGTACTTGACAAAATAAAATAAGTTATTTAATGACCGAAAACTTTTAATTTGTAACGTTGCTTACCATTTAAAGTTAACTGCATTGTAAATGACTTTAAACGTGTTTATACATTTTCAAGAGGAATGGTTTGTAAACTGTTGCAGTCAATTTTTTTGACAGATATAATTTTTTAGAATAACAAAGAGAATTAAAACTATCTGACATTGACGGTACCTAGATGGTATAATCTAAAACTCTAACCATGGTCAATCAATAGTACTTAAACTTTGTTCATTGTTTGTTTACATATTGAAGATGTACACCACCTATTATGGGCAGATTTGACAAATTTTGTCGTACATTTTCCGTATGTTGAACTTAGTAATTTTTTTATCATTGTATGACATTAACTGTACCTAGTTGGTGTAATCTAAAACTGCAAGTGTTCAATCAATATTATTCATACTTTGCATAGTGTTTTTAGAAATACTGAAGACATGCACCTCCTATTATGGACAGTTTTGACAAATGTTTTCTTCAATTTTTTGCATGTTGAACTTGTTATTTTGTTTTGTCACTCTATAACATGGGCGATACCTAGTATGTGTAACCTGAAGCTTACTCATTTGGTCCTTTCCACTGAACTTCTTAACATACCTAAAAATTTAAGACATGTGTAAACAATGCATACATCACTGGAATGTTTTGCAGCGACGCAGGTTCAGACACGATATTGGTCTTGTTAAATATCTACAAGTTGGAGTGTATTATCTTGTATATTACATTTCCATCCACAACAGTGTTTTCATTATATATTTTTACACTTTTAATGCCAAATACTACACAATTAACAAACATAATACAATCAGTTTTTATCGGCATTCATACTTTCTCCTTTATATTTAGATACACACGTAGTCATGTTTACACCTTATCTGTATGACTAATGTAAAACAATAACCAACAAATACACACGTAGTAGGGGCCCGGGTGGCTCAATGAGTTAGGTCGTTGGATCTAACAACTCATACAAGCCTATCACCAATACGGCGTGGGTTCGCGCCCGGCTTTGTAAATTACAAAAAAGGGTGCACTCGACTCGCAACCGCAAGTGATAAAGTTTACCAGTTGCTTGCCCATGGTCGGTGGTTCTCTCCGGGTACTCCGGCTTCCTCCACCACTAAAACTGGACGCCATGATATAGCTGAAATATTGTTGAAAGTGGCGTTAAACACCAAAAATCCAAATCAAATCACACGTAGTAATGGCTACACCTTGTCTGTATAACTAATGTAAAACAATAACCACCAAATACACACGTAGTCATGGCTACACCTTGTCTGTATGACTAATGTAAAACAAACACCACCAAATACATAAGTAGCCAGTGGTAGACCTTGTCGGTATAACTAATGTAAAACAATAACCACCAAATACACACGTAGTCATGGCTACACCTTTTCTCTATGACTAATGTAAAACAAGCACCACCAAATACACACGTAGCCAGTGGTAGACCTTGTCGGTATAACAAATGTAAAACAATAACCACCAAATACACACGTAGTCATGACTACACCTTGTCTGTATGACTAATGTAAAACAAGCACCACCAAATACATACGTAGCCAGTGGTAGATCTTGTCGGTATAACTAATGTAAAACAATAACCACCAAATACACACGTAGTCATGGCTACACCTTGTCTCTATGACTAATGTAAAACAAGCACCACCAAATACACACGTAGCCAGTGGTAGACCTTGTCGGTATAACTAATGTAAAACGATAACCACCAAATACACACGTAGTCATGGCTACACCTTGTCTGTATGACTAATGTAAAACAAGCACCACCAAATACATACGTAGCCAGTGGTAGACCTTGTCGGTATAACTAATGTAAAACAATAACCACTGTTAACAAGAAAGCTACTGAACCAAGGATTCCTCTTAGTTAAGTTGAAGTCATCACTTCTAAAGTTTTATGGTCGCCGACATGACTTGGTTGACTGCTATGGAGTATCTACGTCAGAAATGACCACGGATATGTTCCACTTGTCGTAAACACTTTCCGATTCTTTTCTCGTTCATGACTTATCACCGGATTTGTCACTAGATTAACACCACGGGTGCCACTAGTGGAGCAGAAACTGCATACCTTTCCTGTGCACATTAGTTCATCCCTGGTTTTTAGTGGGTTTCGTGTTACTTGATGTTTAATTTTATATGTATGTTCATTGTTTTTTCCTTTTGTACTTTTTCTTTTGGCTATTGTATTGTCTGTTCTTCTTCGATATACGGATTCTGATTACCTCTTTGGTATCTTAAGACTTTTCTTATCAAAGTCTTACCCCAGATGTCTTTAGAGTGTTCATGTGATTCTATTTTTCTTGTCGTACAATATGAGACATTGACGTTGTTTTGTTTATCTGTGATGGTTTCTACTGTTCCAGCTAATTTGCAAAACATTTCAATAGGAAGAGCCATCCGAAGAAATGATCAAGAATGGACTAATTTTAAGATTCATGAACCATGCGAACGACATGGTCTCTCTTCCGGTGTTTGTGTGTGCACTAGTATTGACCCTTCGTCTATTCGTTTATTGCTCTTTGTTTTTACGTGTCAGCATTTTATTTGTTTATGCTGTCCACACTCGTGGTCCGAAACAAATCAACATAACACATCTTACATACATGGTATAAACTGTATATCAAGAAGGTAAACATATTTTAATTGAAATTATAGGTTTTAAATTCACATAGAGTTAATTAAGGAATATTTGAAGTTGCTGAACAGGTTATACGATATAACCTGTTTTGGGTAAGTTTATGCTTAATAAATCACGAAGTGGTTTATGAAAATCGTAAACTGACTCAAGTATGCAAGTATAACCTGTTCAACAATTTCAAATATTCCTTATAATTTAATTTTTACAATAAAATTTAATGATTCCTCGATTTTAATTACGATTATTTCATGTGACTATTTGAATTTGTCTTTGGCGGATGAACACGTTGGTAACGTCACAATACCAACCCAGGTTATCGAGTATAGCCAAAATTTCCCCAGGCGGATTAGCCAATCAGATTGAAATATTCAAATCAAATTAAATTATTATCAATTAACTTAAACACCTTTTTCCAGGGCGTACGGGCTGCAGGTAAAGGGGCATATCCCCCACTTCCATAAACGTGGAAAAAGGGGGGGGGTGCAGAACTATGATTTTACTCCTTCCCCTGATTTGAAAAACACTTAGAAAAAGCTGAATTTTGTTAAGATGGAAGGCAAACATTTGCATTAAAGCAAAAGAAAAAAAAGGTCATGCTTGAAGCCAAATGACATTTTTCTTTTTTTTTGTCACTTTTGTAAGCTTGACACCCACTTTCCGTCTTCTCTTAAATCTTAGTCTTCACTCTGCGCCCTATCTTTGAGCCTACCCCACCACTTTCCAGTCCACTTACAATGATTTGCAACCACCCAACTTTCCACTTATTGAGATTCCCCCCCGCACTTGCAGGTCCTCTCAAAAAGCTTGTCTTTCCCTTTACCACCAACTCGTACGCATCTACTTTTATAAAATTGTGAGGCGAAATATTCATATTAGCGTCATTTCCCACTCACTCTGTAACAAAACAGTTATACTATTTGCAGTTATGAACGGCGTGAAACTGCATATCACATTCTTAGTAATATAATGTTCATAAATTAAGATATTCATAGATTAAGATATAATAGAAAACAACAAAGACTTCCTGGTTGATTATTTGTGGTATCTGTGTTGTATGTAATATGGTCACATGAACACTGTATGCCATTACCACATGCACACCGGCAAATTATATTTACCAGTCATGGTGACATATATATCAATGACCACCCATTTTGTTCATAATAGTGGTTGTTATACAATTTAAAACCTTTATATATTCTTTTAATAGTAACAGATACAAACAATCATTATACCTGACACATCAACCTTAGTCTGAATTGCATTTGTGATTATATTGATAGGTTTCTATATAACCAGAGGGTTTTGTATTTATTGTAAACAACAAACTTACCGATTTTAACCAAGGCAGCTATCAATATATATTTAGTTTTCGCTACTTAATAATAAATGATGTGTTGTATTTAATTGGCAACTAAACAAAAAGAAAAGCAACTGAAATGTGTTGGTCGTTGAAGCCCTTTGCATAATTAAAACTGTTTACATGTATTGATTGATATTCATCGTTACATGAGCAGTTCTACAGTTTACACATGAGGAGAAGAAATATACAAACAGGAGGAGGAGTGGGGATTATAATGTTATAGCAAAAAGAGGAAATAATAGAACGAGTCATCAAGGACAACTCATAAGTATGTTTGAAGATACCAAAGGTCTAACCCGTAAATCGAAGGACAAAGAGTACAATGGCCAAATGAAGGGGTAAAAGAACAAACAACGATCTACAAAACAACACACTGAATACTAAAGATCGAGTAACACAAACCCACTAAAAACCCGGGGTGACCTCAGGTGCTTCGGATGGGAAAGCAGTTCCTGCTCCACTAGTGACACGCGTCGTGTCATGTTACTCTAGTTACAAATAGTTGCCCTTCAAGATCTGCATCAAGGCACGTGACACTAATTTGTGTCATATCACATTTTCCTTAGCCCACAACTCATTCTAAAGCACTTGATAGAAAACAACCAAGCATGCACATATCGTTGTACCTGACATCAAGTTGTCAACCTGCGATTTATTTCATTTAAGGCTGTGGTCTCTGTGGTTTCTCAGTTATAGCCCATATCAATTTTACCACATACTACATTTCTGAAAAGTCCGATGACTATTCCTTGAAAAGTCATCGTGGGAATTGCAATTTAACGAGGAATTCAGAGAGGAAAACCAAGGGACCTGTGTAGTTAAATCGTAGGGATTCCAAAATATACCGGTATACATTTTTGGTAACTTTAAAGTATTTCAGATTTCCAACCTCAGGTTTTTCTCATTGGCTAATAATACGGTTTACAATGTAGTTGTTTATATCTATAATACTAATCCTAATATATTCTAACAATATTAATATATTTAGCATAAACTATGTGCAGTTTAATATACTGTTTGAATTTGATATATTTGTACTCTCAAGATTGTTTGATATATCAAACACATTATACTATAAAACATTAAGAATCAACGTTAGAGAAATCCGAAGGGGAAATCAACAATGGACAATCCAAAGAAACTGGCAACATTGGGTACACAAGACGAATACAAACAAAGCAAAAGCACAACACAATATACGTTGGACACCACTATGCGCAAGCAAAATGAAATAACGTATATGATTATTTCAAGTAAAAGGAAACTGTTTCTGAAGACACTTACCGCGTTCTCAGAACAATCACTACTGCTGTTTACCTCCGACTTCAAGCTGTTGCTCCTGTTTCGGTGATATAATTGTTAGTGTGATTGTCCCGTGTGCGGTAGATTATTGGTTCGAGACCCGGTCGGGTAAAACAAAGACTATAGAATTGTCATTTGTTTCTTCTCCGATACGTGCATTGAAGAGGATGAGGAAAAACTGGTTTTGTTCGGAATCAGAATAATGTGTCTGCATGGAGAAACATATCTACCCAATGGGCTATCGTTTCAGAGATCTAGCAGTGTAAAAATCCAAGTAAGCGTGTTCTCCACGTACATCATCTCAATGAAATGGATCTTGTTCTCGCTATGAAATATGTGAAAATATGCACACTTTGCATTAACAACAATCACTCAACTCTATCTAACTTTTGTTACCTTTCTTAAGTACTATCAAGTTGTATATATTATAAATAGTGTTATTTCATCACGATTTAAATGTTATCGTTGTACCAATGTTAAATATTGAATGTTCATGAACAAAGAAAAAATAATCACAAACAAATTTCCTGAATTATTTTGTAGGGTTTTTCCTTGTGAAGTTACCCATTATCATGGTCGTTGTCATATTAGCACGCAGAATATATAAGGGACCGACCATTTAACTTGCAAAGGTGGGGGGCAATGTTTTTTGTTTCGTTCATAATTTCTTTTTCGGACAACATGAGAGTTAGAATAATTATATTTTTTTGCTGCGCGAAGCGCGAAATTTTCTTCCAAAATGTAACATTAGGTTATATGACAAAAATTCTGAATCGGATTATTTTTTTTTCCTCCACCAAAATCAGAATATTTTTTTCAGCAACATTGGGAATCAGAATATTTTTTTAGAACAAAACATAACCCGCCCTCCTTGAAGTTAATTGGTCCGTCCCTAATTAACTGTATGAATAATGGGGAATAAGGTTTAAGATAACTCAATCATGTAATCAGTACATACTAGATTTCGTTTTACAATATTTTTTATTTGTAGAGGCACATGACACAATACAGATTACAAAGGGACATGCCAACCATACATTGTCATGTTATATAATGTCGTTAGGGAATCCGTTTGATATCAATTTACAATTCTGAGGTCACATTTTGCAATAGGCATGCTAAAAATAAATCATGAAAGATGATCAAAATGAAGTTACAATATGAAGAATTTCTTATTGTGTAGACAAATATTCGATTTTGAATCCAAATAATGGTACATATTTTATGCTCTACCAGCTAACCATTGAAATACTTATATTGCTAAAAGCAATGAATAACTTTTCAAATTAAAAATAATGATATTATATTTTGAATGTTTAAAGGATAATTCGTTCTGAAGGTATAGAAGCATTAAGAACAATTCATGAACTAATTAATTTAACAAGGCTATCATACAAGTATTAATTACAAATTGTCTAGTCCCATGTTTGTTTTGCAACATTGCATCAACACTATTTAGTCATACCAGTTTGTGTTTATGATTATTGTATCTAAACAACAGATAGTGGGTTGCTGATATGCCATAACATGTATTTTTGTCGTTTGCGACAACGAAGTCGTTTTTTCCCAGTATATTAAGAAATAGTAAAACACTCGGCAAATTTTATCAACAAATAAATACCTTCAATAAAATTGCGTTTCGAATAGTGTAGATAGTGACAAACATTTAATTTAACATCTGATGTCTTATCATTTTTCAATGTTTACAACATGTACAATGTTTTTTTGTTATTTATGACAACGATGTCGTTTTTTCCCAGTATATTAAGAAATAGTAATAAAAAAATCGGCAAATGTTATAAACGAATAAATAACAAATACAATCGCGTTTCAAATAGCGTAGATATAATGCAAAACACATTACAAGATTATCATAAGTGACCAAAATTTAATTTGACATTTGATATCTTATCATTTTTCAATGTTTACAACATGTACTTAAAAATACGAGTTTGGTAGATTTAAATCTTAGTATTTGTTTCAGGAAGTTCGGCATGCCTGACAGTTATTTTTACTACCCAGCAACATAAAGTCATACAAAGTGCTCACTTCCTGGTCTAGTTGATGGACAGACGCATGTTTTCTTTATAACATAGTCATTATACAGTTCGTAGTGTTTTATATCGACATAAACACTCAAAATAAATGTACTAGTACAACACAGATACAATCGTTCTTTTTTCTCAACATGATTTGTATAGGGATCAATATAATACAAATGAAACATGATGGCTAATCACACTATATAATAGGGGGCCTGGACAGATTATATTGTTTTATACCAGTTCTCCCATAGTTTGCATTCATTTACTTTACACTGTCCAGGGTAAATTATAAAGTTACTCCTCTCATGCACCTCATATTGGAACCATTCTCTTAGAAAAAAATTGCATTTCATGTTTTATATGTATGTGTGTAATAGTATACACCTATTTACTGGCTATGAGGACAATAGCAAGTTCATTGTCCCCCGAGACACCAACTATTTCCCGACGCGAAACGGAGGGAAATAGTTGGTGTCGATGGGGACAATAAACTTGCTATTGTCCGAATAGCCAGTAAATAATTGTTTTATTATACCAAAGGCAAACTAGGAAATCTGAGATAATATGGCTACTAAATAGACACAAATAGAAGTTCTTAATAGTAATATTAAGAAAAAATATCAACAAGAAACATGTTTTTTTAAATTGCCAGTAAATAGTTCAGCGGCAGTCAATAGTCTTGAAAACTATTGACCGGTCAATAGTCTCAGTGTTAAAAATGTGAAACAATAGCATTTTATTTCTTTAAAAAAGCTTTCAGAAAGTACATACTGAGGTATAATAATTTATCTTATTATCGAACACACACTTGCATTCAACATATAATCATTATATAGTGATGGTAAGTTGTGAACCGGAGAGAACCATACACATTCAGTTAGTAGCTGTAAAACTGTATTATCACACAAGGATGTACCTAATACACGTGTATTAGAAATAAAAACCAAATAGTGATGATATGGACCTCTTGCACATTAGGTTAATTAAATGGTTTGTTTTGGTTTGTGGTGTTTAACGCCACTTTCAACAATATGTTAATTATATCATGGATGTCAGTTTTATCGGTGAAGGAAATAGTTGTACCCGGAGAAAACCATCGACCTGTGGCAAGTCAGTGACACACTTTATCACATAATACTGTATCGAGTATACCTCACCATGAACGGGGTTCTAACTTAGGCACTGATTACATAGTTTGTTGTAAATCCGACTACCATAGGATCGCGACTACGACGGCCCCAGATTGAATTATTTCTGCTATCTGTTGCAATTTTGGTGAGTCTAAGGTTTGTAGTCTATAATTACTTTTTATTTTAGTTGTCATATTCGTTTATAATGTTGTGCTTAAGGGTGTATATTTTGTTTATAGTTTATTTAAATCAACCAATCAAATCTTAATGGTCACATAAGAAATATGTAATAGTCCCTTGTTCTCTTCTTTTATATAAGATCGTAGATAACCTTTCGTGCTATATGATGTCATATCACAAATATGTATGATATCTTAACTGTTCATTGAATAGTCATTTTACGTCCATGGTCGTTTCGCAGAAATCCAGTTGTTCAAAACACTACTAGTATATAATAGGACTTGGTTACTATGTTAGTCCCGTATATCAATTTAACAAAATCTCAAATCAATGAGATGATATTTGGGACATTAAAAGTAGTTTAACTTCGTCACTTTTATTGAACTGTCTCTACCAAGCCAAGTGACTGGTCATGTAGTTTTGGTGTTAGAAGTATTATTGATTATGCCTTTTTCTACGATTTTGATATTAGATCTAGAAACTGTTCAGACAGAGTTGTACTTTGCTTGTTTTTCATTTTATTTGACAAACATATTCAATTATTTTTGTAAATTCTAAACAAACAGATAAATGTAAAATCATGATTATTAAAGCAAAATATGATACATGCAGACATACACACACTAAATAAAAATGTAGACATACATATGATTTTATCACAAAAATAAAATAAAGTTATAAAAAACCAATGTAAGATTCTACAATGCGAATGAATTTAGCCTAATTCTGTTAGCAGAAATAAAAAAAAAACCTATCACTAAGAAACGATATATAAACGCTGCAATTATAATTACATAAAACAAATAAAATGAATTAAAACAGAGACTATATCTCAGATCTGGGACGGCATCATTTGAATATGGCTAATATCATATTTAAGATAGAAGCTTGTAAAAAATAAATAATAATCACATCGTTACTTAGGATATATTCCAACATGCTTAGAATGTAATATTTGGTTTTTATCCTGACGAAAATAGTAATTACTTCGGACTATGAAAGTTCAATATAAACAATATATATTTGACTACATCGTTTTGATTTAGATAACACTAACCTTATGGTAAATCAGGTATATGACATCATATTTTGTTTAATATTACCAAGGCACTGTTTTTCAAAGAGAAAGTGATTCTCTAGTTATAAATACAGCGTAGTTATATATTAGTGTAAACAATTATTTTTTGTGGAAACAGAATAAGACACAAGTTACACAAATTGATGATTTCAGCGATGTTAATATATTAGTATATAAAACCCTCTCACGAATCAAATGTCTGAAACAATAATATATCTTGGCTGGTAATATTTGCTAATATTTCCATGAACTTTGTATTGTTTAATTTCATTCTATGTGAATGAGCCAACACATTCATATGATGTACTTGCAAAACAATTCATGTGCAGTTGTACAACAATAAGGCCAAGGTGGAGTCAAAGTTGTCACTTTAAAACCAGGGAGTTTATTTGAAGACACAGGAACTGCTTACCCTTGGCGAGCACATGGATTCACACTCATGCCATTTTCTTTTGTTGTGAGGTCCATGTTACTCAACAAGCTTTTTGTTTTGTTTGTCTTCGTTCTGTGTCTTGAGCCCAATGTTGACTGTGTCGCTGGATTTTCCATTCTCGATTTTCTCGAACGCTTATGTGAAACCAGCTTATTAGAAACAAACTATTAACAAAGTAACGTACTTTTCGTAGCTTCGTTTCTAACAGAGAAACACATTTTTCACATGTTAATTTTTCATATGATAAATAAACTCCAATAAATTGTTAAACAATGTATCATGAATATATTAATATGCAAACATGCAAATATGTTATAAATGTCCAAAGATAACTAACAGCATGCACAAATCTAGTGTAATGTTATTGCTATATATCACAATGAAGATTAACTCTTCTGGCAAAGAAAGAAGTCATAAGTTGCTGTAAGCAAATCGTCACATATCTTTACTTTTTATGGTATTCTTTAGTGCTGTATATTAAGTCAATACATTATTGTCCTGTACATCAGCTGAATTATCCTGCTCTTCGTCTTTCTTTTTCTTCTTCTTCTTCTTTTTATCTTTCGGCTTTTTGTCCATTTTCTGTTCATCCAATGTATCTATTGACGGAAGAGTGTTCGGCTTTTCTATCGGAGTAAGCATAATAGGTCTCCGTGAATTTACAGAATCAAACGGGCCTGTTTGTGGTGATCCAATATTTGGTCTTGGGGGTAGGGGGCCTTGTGGTTGTGAGGTGTCTACAAAATATGGAATTGTCGA
>MJUT01025703.1:216305-229070 GCA_002080005.1 Gigantidas platifrons
AGTTAATAAATATTGTTACCTCCCTTTATCGGTCTGCCGGATCACTTGGGTGTTTTATTGTTTTCGAGATTGATTAAATGATTGAGTACGTACACTTCGACGTGAAAGTTCTAGAATATACGTGTCAATAAATTCACAGTTTAAAACATATTCACAAAGAGCAGATAATAAAGATATATAATTTTGCTACGAGATCAATGAAAAACTTGACAGAAGACGACGATATACAATTTTACACCATCGACCAACTGGAATCGTAAATTTTCCGCGTTCTATCTGGCCTTATTCTCTATTGTTGGCTGTATAGTAGCTCTCGTAGCACTTTTCTTAAACAAAAACAAATAATCTTTCAGAAAATATCCAGTTTTTAATTCAACTTTCACTCTAAATTCTAGAACTTTTCGAAATTAGTTAAGGCACTGATTATAGTCACGTGACCACCATTTTATCAACAGAAATCCACGTTGACTCGCACAAAGTTAAAACATTTTCACTTTCGAACATGTATAAATAACTAGTTACAATATGCATCAACTATTGTTATGTTTTACTCATTAATTTGTATTACATACATGACCCCCCTTTTTTATTGGGTGCAATCTTAGAAACAGCCTTAACACACCTGCGAGATGCTTAATTCCTTGTAATATATTGTAGTTTATTTAGTTATGCCAACATGTTCAGTAAATTAATACTCTACATAATTAAAAATTGCACTGATAAAATTGTATTTAAGCATTGATACCGGTATTAATTTGTTTTTTCTTAGAAGACATACCTGGTTATGTATACATTGTATACTGTACTGTTAATCCTTTTTTTTTTTTTAATAAAACACAATTGTAACTAGTATGATGCATTTATCCTGCAATTGTGTGATTTTGAGTACTAATAGAGAGGTCAAATAAACTTCAATGTTATTTAGTCCTTGTATATTTTGATAATATATTTTGTAGGCATATATACAGCATATATCAGCATTTTCATTGGATTTAGTTCAGTAGCTGAGTATCATATTAACTGTCTCTGCACTGAGCTAAGTTCATTGTTATGCATACAATCATCTTGGTGAGATATTAAGGGTATGATAAATGGACATCAAGCCATAATCAAGGTAAAATGTTAAACATGCTATACATGTACATATTGATCTATTGATCTATCAGATTGATCTTCATAACCCATCTTCTTATCATAAAGTAAAAAAAAGTGCTTGAAATATTTGAATATTTTTATGATGTTTGAAAATTTGAAATTAAGAAAGTTTACTGATTTTAAGCTGAACTGTCCCAAAAAGGCTAACTGATTTATTATCATGACTGTGTCTGTCATCTGTTGTCCATATTTTTATGCTTTTTTCAGGAATTCTCAAATAAAATGGAAAAATTATATAGCAGATATGCTATGGTACTTGGATAGTTTGTAAATTATCTGATTGTTACAAAATTATATCTAATTTTTTCACATTAGTATGTTTCTTTTTGGTACCTTGACAGTCCAAATTTAGTATATAATGAAATATTGCTAATTTCGCAAGGTTCCTTGAGGTTACCTGGTTTTCTACAAATGTTGAGCATATTACAATTTTTTAAATATATTTATTTCCCTTGTGCTGTAGAATTGATACATATTTTTCATCTCTAATTGCTGGTGTCTAAAAGTTTCAACTATTTATAGTTTATTTTGTTGGTTCAAAAACCCATGGAGATTAATATGTACAGCTTTTATGTTATTTTGTTTATATGTTTGCAGAATGGAAATACAAATTATCTTGCTACTACTTAATGAGGAAAAACAGTTGGAGTAAAGCTACATGTACCGCTGCATTTCTTTCCCCTTTCTTCAAGTCTATTTAACCTAGCATACACACATACAGAAAACAAGATTAAATAGTACATAACATTGAACCATATATATGTAGATATACAGATGCTGAAAATGTATTAGTAGACTAAGCGCTAACTTAACGCATGAGCACGCTGAGCAGTTGCCCGTGGGGCGCACGAGCATAGAGGCCCTATACTAGTCTGTGTATGCTGTGTGCAGCATGTTTTTTTAATGTTTAAACACTGAATTTCTTTTGGAAGTACCTATGCAATAGCTATATATTTAATTTAATCGACATTTACATTTTTATTCCAGCGAGTGGTTGTATAGGTAGCTGTCTCAGTGTACCGCTTTGCCCGGGGTCCTATAATGCTGCTAAGACGGCCCTAAATAGACTCTCTCCAGATTCACAAAACATATATACAAAACAATGTAACCCAAGATTCATTTTTAGTTAATTAAACAAATTCAATAAATTTAAATATTCCATCAGTTTCATCTGGTTCAAGTTCTAGATATGCAAATTTAGAGGAATATAAAATAGATTTGAGGGTTAGGAGTGTTATCTGTTTTTTTTCCACTTCATCTGTAGGCCATTATAAAAAAGTAACATTTTATTTTGTAAAAAAAAGATGTGAAAGGAACAAAAGAAACAAATCTATCATTATACCATCCACACTCAGATATTCTCTATGTTTGCAAATATATCATTTTTTGTCATTTTTATCAAAAGTATTTCAGCTCAAAATATAATTTACCAACTTTTTTTAACAGAGTCAGTTGTCAAAAATGAACATCTACTGATATACCCAGTGCATGCAAAAACTTAATTATGTTATATATCTCTGATGCTTGGATAATCAATAATTTGCTCAAGTACATGAATCGCAGGACCAGGACAGGTACAAGATGGTGTGATGCTGATAGTGATAGGGAATATAGATGAACATGGATAATTACACCATTTTACAATTAATTTATAAACAATCACTTCACAAAAATCTTTTTGATATAAATGCATATGAAATAACCAATTGATTAATTATCGAATCGACGACAAATGTAGTTTACTTATAAAGCTACTGTTTTCATATTTTCCGCCGATAAGGTTAACAAATATTGTTATCTCCCTTTATCGGTTTGCCGGATCACTTGAGTGTTTTATTGTTTTCGAGATTGATTAACTGATTGAGTACGTACACTTCGACGTGAAAGTTCTAGAATATACGTGTCAATAAATGCAGAGTTAAATATATATTCACAAAGAGCAGATAATAAAGATATATGATTTGCTACGAGATCAAGGAAAAACTTGACAGAAGACGACGATTTACAATTTTACATCATCGACCAACTGGAATCGTCAATTTTCCGCGTTTTATCTTGCCTTATTCTCTATTGTTGACTGAATAGTAACTCTCGTAGCACTTTTCTTAAACAAAAACAAATAATCTTCCAGAAAATATCCAGTTTTTAATTCAACTTTCACTCTAAATTCTAGAACTTTTCGAAATTAGTTAAGGCACTGATAATAGTCACGTGTGACCACCATTTTATCAACTGAAATACACGTTGACTCGCACAAAGTTGACACATTTTCACTTTCGAACGTGTATAAATAACTGGTTGCAATATGCATCAACTAATGTTATGTTTTACTCATTAATTTGTATTACATACATGACCACCCCCCCCTTTTTTATTCCTCGCAATCTTAGAAACAGCCTTAACACACCTGCGTACCAGTTTTGTCACATAATTCATTGATAACCTTTTTTGTTTGTCTTGTTTTTTCGAGCCCCAAGAAAAATGTTGAATTATTTTTCTCCTTTTTCGGTCCATTTTACTCTAGATCTGATGTGTCCCTTTGTTTTTGTATATCTAGTTTTTTAATTTCTATTTCTAGTTTTTGCTTTAATGATATATCTTCCTTATATGTACTAGTATTACTTAGTTCTTCAAAATATGTTAATTCATTTTCCAGTTGTTTAATTTCATTTTATTTCTACTTTTTGACCATTTTTTGCAATGATCAATTGTTTTATCCCTCACTTCTAGTTTGAAGTTATCCCACATAATATCTAAGTTGTTTTGTTCTTTGAATTTATGTTGATATTTAGTGATTAAGTTTTCAATGGCTTTATAGTATTCTTGCTTTTCTAGAATACTTGTATTTAGTTTCCAATATCCATTTACCTTATTACGTTTGAAAAGCTTCAGTTTCACAGGTATACTGTTATGGTCGGTAAATTTAACACAAGAGGTCTTATGTCACACGATTAAGACTTCATTAAGATTTCAGTCGAGACAAGAAAGTAATAAATTATTGTTGCCTCAGATTTATCTTGCCTGGTCCAGTTAAAATGTGTTTTAATATTGTTTTGATGTCTCCATATATCAATAAGTTTGTGTTATTTTATCGTTGATTTCAGGTTATGGACAGATTTATCAAATTTCTTTGATTGATATAATTTTTTGTATCTATTTTTGATAACATATCATTATAATTTCCTGCTAGTATTATCTGACCTATGATATGTTCATTGATAAACCTGGCTACTTGCTTGGAGAAAGTGTTTCTTTTGTTCATATTAATGGTATCATCAAACTTTGCTTCATAGACTATGTTTGTGTATATGTGATACATTTTATAACTCTTTCAAAACCTAAAGTGCATAAATTCTCACTAAAGCAACCAGTAACATTGTTAGGTTGTAAGTTAGACAACATTAAAATATTTCTGATATGATTTGGAATATCTATGCATTTCAAAATTCGTAGTATGAATCATAGGTAAAATTTCCGACTTATGTACTCTCTCCAATATATTTATCCGTGTATATATTACATTATATTGAATGGTAGTTGACTTGGGTAGATAAATGTGGCTTTATGATTGAGGACATGCCATTTTCAATTTCCTTTCTTCATTCATGACTTATCGCCGGGTTTGTAACAAGAGTGCCATGATAAGTGCCACAAGTGGTGGAGAACCTGTTACTTTTCCGGAGCACCTGAGCTGGCCTTCAGGTTTTAGTGCTGTTCGTGTTGCTCGATCTTTAGTTTTCTGTGTACTGTTTTGGGGATTGTTGTTTGTCCTTTATCATTTGGCCATTGTGTTGTTTGTCCTGCGAATTACGGCTTCTGATTTCTTCTTTGGCATCTTCACACCATTCTTCATAGAAAAACAGGTCGATATTTTTAATGTATATGCGATAAATTTTATAATGCTTTCAAAACTTAAAGTACACAAATACTCACCAAAGCAAACCTGGTTAGATTGCAATTCAGACAGTTGTTTTCCATCAAAGTCATTACAGGTTACAGATGTTGGAAACTTCTGGTTTCTTTTAAGCCATCTCCAGAATGGGATGTTACCACAATCACGACAATACATATCAAACACACTAGAAATTAAAAAAAATATCTCTGTTTATAACTAATTGATATAAAATCTGTTCGAATGTGTGACAGGTATGTAAAGATTGCACAACAATAAATATAGAGGTAAACTCGATACCTATAAGACACATATACATGTCCGCTCACACTACAGGCTTTATAGATGAACTTCAGTAAAAAGTGGTGGGTTGAAAAGGAATGATAATTTATACTCATGTCAAGCAATAGGAAATCGTCATATTGAAGTGAAAAATTATTTAAATTAGACAAAGCCAATGCAACGCTGATGCAGGTATCACACAACCGGTATCATCATAACGTTGAATATATATGTTAGATTTCGTGTCGATGCACATTACTACAATACTACGTACTATACAACTTACAATGATGTCAGCTGTGGTAGATTCTCGAATGCATTTTCACCAACAAATGATATAGAATTGCTTCCCATGAGTCTGAAATATAGTTTCACATTAGAAAGCAGTAATATTGTGTTAGAAGCCATGGTCGACTGCAAAAGAAATCTAAGTATCTTCGGAAGGTTTGGAGTTTCTGAAATAGTCCACTGTATTAATTTTGCTTAGTTTGTTGGTTGGTTGCTTTGATGGTATCGTGACGGTCAGGATTATTGGTTTGATCCAATCGAGGCTGGAACCCACGATCTACCGCACTCGAGGCGAGCAGGCTAACCATTACACTACCGACGCGATTCAGAATATATTGAAAAAAAGTATATTAAGTATGTAGTTAGTCTTCGAACGTTTCTGATTCGATTGATAAAATGAATATATAAATACACCACATCCTCAGAACAGATGATATATATAACGGTAAAATCGTAAACACTGGGGCAAAGTCGTTACCTCTACATATGCACATGCACTCTAATTTGATTTTGACTGTGCTAGAATTGACTATGCAAACAATCATACTGCAACAAAGTATATTCATATAGTTACTTCAATCCAATGTGGATACTGACATACTCTAAAGACCTTCTGGGAAGTCTTACTTCTCGTTTTTATTCATGAAAATTCCATCTGTCCAACAAATTGACTTCTACAGTTTACAAACCATTCTTCTTGAAAATGTATAAATACGTTTCAAGATATCATTTACAATGCAATTAACGTTACAAATTTATAGTTTGCGGTGTAATTTGATTTTGAATGTGTTAGAATTGGATGTAACAACACGCACACGCATTTGGCTAAAATAATCATCATCCAACATCATAAATTGATTATAAATAAACTTAAATATGAGCATCACTGCTATCATGCTAGATTCGGCATCATTAACAGTGGGTGGTGGGTTCTAATCAAAGAACTTTTCATTTAAAAAACTGTGGTAATCCTACTTATTAAAACACTAGTTATGACAAATTAGAAATTTTAGCTAATCATCACTACGTTGGAGTTCCTTATCAGTAACATATTTGAGTTCGGAGGGCACATTTTTCAGCAACTTGTTTTTTGTTAGAAAAACAACAACATTACCTATGACATATATTTGTATATAAGTGTTATAATTTTGTACAAATCACACTAAATGATACTCACAGATATGTTAAGTTTGGTAGATTGTTGAAATTGTTGTCCTCTATCACTGATATGTCATTGTAGTGTAAAGTTCTATAAATAGTCAACAAATTCCTAATGTTTATACTTTCTGAAATAGGTAGCTTTCTGTTCTTTCTTAAACAAGCCCTATGATTAATGTAGCTATCTACACAAGTGGGCTTGAATATCGGTTTCAATGAATCCATTTAATCTTTAGCTGTTACACTGTACTTGTATGTTTAATTAGAATTCAAATAGTTATTTTATTTTGAATTCGAATATTTTGTGTAAACTGTTCTTAACCTAAATAACTTATACACAAAACATGCATTGCAAGTTACAGAAAGGAAGAAAATAAGATGAATACTTACAACAGATAAAGGTTCCCCAAGTTGTTGAACGTGTCTGATTTGATTGATGTAATTTTATTTTGATGCAAAAACCTTTAATGAAAACAATACACAAATGAATCAAAATCAGTTTGAATCTTTGATACTATGTGTAGTTTTATTTCAAAATACTATATTAAATAAAATAAGTATTTAGGAAGTCTTCGAACATCAATGATTTGATGGATGAAATGAAAAATATACAAAACAAAACACCGTTAGAACAGCTCCAGTATATAATCGCAATTCGTAGAAATGTGGGCAAAATCATCGATAAACCTAATGCATATGTACATGAACTATCAATTAAATTTTGATCTTGTAAATGTAGCTGAAAAACACAAACAAACTTTCTAAGCGATTTGTCGTCCAGCATCATAAATTAGTCACAAATATATTTGAGCAGGACGGCCATCACATTTGTCACGGGAATGTTAAGCTACCAAATATCAATCAATCAACATTGGATAATGTTTGATTATTTTTAACAAAATTAACAATGTAATCAATGCCTATCACACTGATGTTGTGAGTTCGAATCTCGATCAGGACGAGGTGTACAAAGTTTGTGATAAAGTTTGTCAGTGACTTGCGACAGGTCGGTGGTTTTCTCCGCTCGTGTGTGTTAATGCTGTTTCACGTCGTTTTGTTTCATACGATTTGTTCCCCTTTGTAATAATTTACGTCATGACATTGCATCCATGGAAACGTTACTGAATACCCCAAGGAGAAATGTGTTTCTGCAGATCTAATGCACTTATTCCAGTTTGTGAATATATTATTATCTTGAATACGTCGATTTTAATATATGATTTATCGCGCTTTTCCGTCTTGCTAAGCTCCACTCCTTCAATGCCCATATTTGGAAATCGCTATCACCAAAAAACTTTTTTATTGACAAATGCGAGAATGATATACACGCACATGCTTACTTTCAATATGATACTTACGTAGCAGAATTTCACATCATCAGTTGAAGACAAATCATGTCGAGAGGTAATCCTTAGTTTAAATTAATAATTACAATGTCCCAAAGCACAGTTAACAGCTGATAATGAACAACTACCGGCTCGGAGGGCTGAGTCTGTGTCGCCCACCTTTCATTCTACTTTGAGGTAACTTAATACAGAACCTTCCATAGGTGCTTCCCGCCAAATGTCGGTTCATTTGGCAAAGCAGTTTCAGAGAAAAAGATTTTCATAAATCAACCAATCTGAAGCAATAATTGCCTGTGGTGGCCATATGTTTGTTAATGGATCAAAAGGAATGAAATAAGACGAATACTTACAAGTGATAAAGGTTCGTCAAACTGTTGAACGTGTCTGATTTGATTGATGTAATTTTATTTTGATGCAAATACCTGTAATAAAAACAATACACAAATAAAATCAAAATAAGGTTAATCTTTGTTACTATGCGTAGTTTTATTATGGATCAAAACGAAATGAGCAATCTCTATAGAGGACCTTCCATAGATGCTTCTTACCAAATTTCATATTATTTGGCCCAGCGGTTTCAGAGGAAAAAGGTTTTTAGATATCGATCAATAAGAAACAAGAATTGCCTGTGGCGGATATGTTTATTAATGAATCAGGACAAAATGAGCAATCTTTATAGAGGACCTTCCATAGATGCGTTCTACCAAGTTTCGGTACATTTGCCAAAGCAGTGTCAGAGGAGAAGAATTTAAAAAATCAGTCAATCAGAAACAAGAGTCGCCTCTGGTGACCATGTTTGTTTACGGATCGGAACTAAATGAGCAATCTTGACAGAGGACCTTCCATAGATGCTTCCTGCCAAGTTACGGTTTATTTCGCGAAGCGTTGCAGAGGAGAAGATTTTTTAAAATCGGCTAATCAGAAACAAGAATTGTCTGTGGCGGCCATGTTTGTGAATGGATCAGGACGAAATGAGCAATCTTCAAAGAAAACCTTACATAGATGCTTCCTACCAAGTTTCAGTTCATTTGCCATAGGGGTTTCAGAGGAGAAGATTAAAATGTGAAAAATTAACGGACGACAGACGACGGACGATGGATGCCAAGTGATGGCAAAAACTCACATTGCCTTTGTCAAGGTGAGCTAAAAAGGGGATGGTACCGAACTTGAAGAAAGCACATGGAGAATTATTATTGTTATTTTGAATGCGTGGATTGTAATATATGATTTATTGCGCTTTTCCGTCTTGCTAAGCTCCACTCCTTCGATGCCCATATTTGGAAATCGCTATCACCAACAAGCTTGTTTATTGACAAATGCGAGAACGATATGCACGCACATGTTTACTATCAATTTGATACTTATGTAGCCGAATTTCACATCGTCAGTTGAAGACAAATGATGCCAAAAGGTAAACCTTAGTTTAAATTAATAATGACAATGTCCCGAAGCACAGTAAACAGCTTATAATGGACAATTAGAAGTTAACGGACGACAGACGACATATGACTGATGCCAAGTGATGGCAAAAACACACATTGCCTTTGGCAATGTGAGCTAAAAAAGGAATGGTACCGAACTTGAAGAAAGCACATGGAGAATCAAAATAAGATCTTTAAGCCTAGAACCCTTTCATGTTGATACCACCATTTCCTGATCTTTTTTTAAGAGATCGAGATGTTTGAATTGCATGCAGTATCTTTTTTGCCACAGGCACAGGTAAATCAGACAACCCCCTTTTATGCAAGTTGTGAAACATAAGTTATAGAGAAATAATCAATATGATAACTATAATCATGAAAACGTTTGAATGTTTATAATAAAATATATTTTAACGAGTTGGGGATCCTGTTTATTTTTAAAATTTACATTTGTTTTCTTTACAAGTGACATACGATCTACATAACACCTTGGTTTGGAAAGGCAAATTGTCCATTCTGACTCATTGTGTAGGATCAATTATCAATGCATACTAATACTCGACAACCAAAACGTATTTATGTACTCTCACAGAATAACATCCCTTTTCAGAGGTTTTTTTTCCGTAAAAAATCTTCTGTTAAAAGAGGATGAATTCAATTTCATAAACATTTAAAGTTCTGAAATGTTTTTGGTCAACATAAATCTACACATAACAAAGTTGATATAATAAACAATGGGTAATAATTGATCTGACACCAGTTAATTATTCTCTAAATCCAGTTTGTCCTTTTATGAACTAACACAATTCATAGTCCATACAGTTAATAAATACCATCATAAAACCAAAACCTGAAATGAAACTACTATGTAATCAAATTATAAGTTTTAATTGAAGGTGTGTGATCTGGTTGTGCTACAATATCACATTTTAATCAGGGAAAATTTGTTTGAGACATATTTACACAGATGCAAGCTTAATTCCTTGCAATATATTGTACTTGATTTAGCTACGCCAAAACATGTTCAGTAAACCTTTACATAATTAAAGCTGTCACTGATATTGTTATCAAATTGTATAATCATTGACACCAGTATTAAGTTATTTCCTTAGAAGACATACCGGGTTATGCAGTGCATTGCACAGTGTACAGTAAATTCTAAATAAAAGTATGCCATTTTGTTTCTTTAAAATTGTATAAGCCCAATTGTAGCATGGTAATATATATATATGAATTTATTCTGCAATTGTGTGATTTTGAGTACTAATAAAGAGGTCAAATAAATTTCAGTGTTATTTAGTCATGGTATGTTTTGACAATATATATTGTTGGCATATACAGTTTGTCAGAGCAATTTCAGAAGATGGCCACTATTCCGCATTTTCACTGGATTTAGTAAAGCAGCGGAGTATCATATTAACTGTTTCTACACTGAGCTAAGTTTATTGTTATGCATTCAATCATTTTAGTGATATATTGAAGGAATGATAAATGGATTTAAAGGTAAGATGCTATGCATGTTATACATGTACATATTGATCTATTGATGAAACAGATTGATCTTCATGACTCCTGACAGTCTTCTTATAATATACAAAATGCACTTGCAATGATATTTGAATATTTTTATGATGTTTGAAATTAAACAAGTTTACTGATTTTTAGCTCAACTGCCCCAAAAAGGCTACATGAGGTATTATCATGACTGTGTCTGCCATCTGTTATCCATATGTTTTCACTTATTCTCAAAATTGTCCAACCAAATGGAAGCTAGAAAGAACTGTTTGAGATACCTAAAACTTATGTCTCCCCTTAATGCGGAAATCTGTACAACAACATATCTCGAAAGACAAAAAATGTTATGGCCCGGACATGAGAATACTATTTGAAAAACCATTATACCTTGAGGTGAAAGGTCAAGATCCCACGAAGGTTTTTACGGTGCGTGACGCACCGCCTTATGGTCATGCAGCAACATACCAAATATCATTGACCTATCCCGAAAGAAACAATTATTTAACCTGAGGTCAAAGGTCAATGGCCCACAAACGTCATTACGGTACGCGACACACTGCCTTATTGTCATGCACCCACATACCAAACATCATTGACCTATCTCGAAAGACAAAAATGTTATGGCCCGGACAAGAAAATACTATTTAAAAATCAATTATTTGACCTTGAGGTCAAAGGTCAAGGTCCAACGAAGGTCATTATGTTATGCAACACACCACCTTATGGTCTTGCACCCAGAAATCAAAAATCTGGAAAGACAAAAATGTTATGGTCCGGACAAGATTCGCTGAGAAGAAGCGGAAGATTAAAACAACATGAGACATAATAATGTTATATATCTGATTGAGAATCGTAATTTCTGATGGTTATAAATGCACGGGATTTTGTCCAGATTCTTTATTTTGCATTATAAACGAAAATGTTTACTAATGTAAAATATGCTCGTATTTGTTTACTTGTTAGGGCACTATTCCACAAAATCATTAAATGCATATACTTTTTAATTATTCAGAGAATTAAAACTCTCTAGTGCAGTTGTGTTTTGAACCTGTAAACGTTTATCGTTGATACGAAAATAAACAATAAAATTGTGACTATATCTAACCGTGCGAAAAATAATCAATAATGTTGTCGATACGATTTAGTGTGTGTATACTTTTATAAAGGTGTCATAATTACTTAATGTATAATTAGACTGTCAGGCTGTGTTTACACAAGCTTTTAATGATTGAAAAATTGAAAAAAGTAATCAAATGTAAATTTTATTTGTGAATTTGTATGTCAAGTCTGGAAGTTTGATTACGAGTTCCCAGCTGTGAAGTATAATCCGATTAACAATAAATTATCTCAGTTATGATTGTATGGCTTGGACGCTATATGAAAAAAAATGTCTGAAAACCATAACGTGTATGCTTAATTATAATCGTCAATTATTGCTTTTTTTTTTGTTTTTGGTGTATATAAAACCTATACAGCAATTAAGTTGGTTTTTTTACTAGTATATATCATTTTGCTACGAGATCAATGGAACATTTGACAGAAGACGGCTATTTACAGTTTTACACTGTTGACCAACCGGAATCGTCAGTCTTCAGCGCTTTATCTTGACTTAATCTCCATTGTTAACTGCATAGCACTTTTCTTAAACAAAAAAACAAAAAAATCATTCAGAAAATATCCAGTTTACTCCAAGGAATTTAACATTGAC
>MJUT01025703.1:233331-263644 GCA_002080005.1 Gigantidas platifrons
TGCAGTTCAAACTTAACATCTATCTCTTATAGTTTTTTTAAATAAAGGACGAAAAGTATGAACATTTTGAATATTTTGATGAAAAAAGGCCAAAAACTCCAAAATGGGTGATGGGATTTACTTAAAAATTGCAGGGTATGTAGATCTCGACAAGCTGCACATTTTTTTGCAATTCAAACTTAACATCTACTTCTTATAGTTTTTGAAATTTACACTTAGCATCTATCTCTTATAGTTTTAGAAATAAATGACGAAAAGTATTAAAATTTTGAAAATTTGATGAAAAAAGGGAGATTACTCCAAAATGGGTAATGGGATTTATTTAAATATTGCAGGGTAGGTAGATCTTGACATGCTGCACATTTTCGCAATTTAAACTTATAGTTTTTGAAACTTAAGATGAAAAGTATTAAAATTTGTAAAAAATTGATGAATAAAGGGAAATAACTCCAAGATGGGTAATCAGATTTACTTCAAAATTGCAGGGTAGGTAGATCTTGACATGCTGACCATGTTTGCTTTAATCTTAACATCTACCTCTTATAGTTTTAGAAATAGAGGACGAACAGTATTAAAATTTTGAAAATTTGATGAAAAAAGGGAGATAACTCCAAAATGGGTAATGGAATTTATTTAAATATTGCAGGGTAGGTAGATCTTTACATGCTGCACATTTTCGCAATTTAAACTTAACCTTTATTTCTTATATTTTTTTAAATATAAGACGAAAAGCATTAACATTTTTAAAAGTTGATAAAAAAGGGCAATAACTCCAACATGGGTAATCATATTTACTTCAAAATTGCAGGGTAGGTATATCTTGCTGTGCTGATCATGTTTAGCCTTATTCAGATTTCTGATATTATTAACGGTTTTTGAGTTATTACCCAAAACCTGCAATGTTACAATATGTTCTATTTTTAGTAACAGCGGCCATGTTGATTGGTGCACGGCATCACCGGACAATCTTTTAAAACTAGATACTCTAGTGATGATTCAGACCAAGTTTGGTTCCAATTGGCCTAGTAGTTTCAGAGGGGGAGATTTTTGAAAAAGTTTACGACGGACGACGACGACGGACGCCAAGTGATGGCAATAGCTCATATGACCCTTCGGGTCAGGGGAGCTAAAAACACCGTTAGAACAGCTCCAGTATATAATCGCAATTCGTAGAAATGGGGGCAAAATCGATAAACCTAATGCATATGTACATGAACTCTCAATTACATTTTGATCTTGCAAATGCAGCTGCAAAAACACAAACACACTTTTTAAACGATTTGTAGTCCAGCATCATAAATTAGTCATAAATATATTTGATCAGGACGGCCATCATATTTGTCACGAAAATGTTAAGCTACCAAACATCGATCAATCAATATTGGATAATGTTTGATTATTTTTAACAATATTAACAATGTAATCAATGCCTATCACACTGATGTTGTGAGTTTGAATCTCGATCAGGGCGAGGTGTACAATGTTTGTGATAAAATTTGTCAATGACTTGCGACAGGTCGGTGGTTTTCTCCTCTCGGGTCTGTTAAGGCTGTTTCACGTCGTTTTGTTTCATACGATTGGTTC
Source organism: Gigantidas platifrons (assembly GCA_002080005.1). NCBI lineage: Eukaryota > Metazoa > Mollusca > Bivalvia > Mytilida > Modiolidae > Gigantidas > Gigantidas platifrons. The sequence continues at coordinate 234,916 of MJUT01025703.1, forward strand.
CCCTTTGTAATAATTTACGTCATGACGTTGCATACATGAAAACGTAGGTGAATCCCCCAAAGAGAAATGTGTTTCTGCAGATCTAATGCACTTATTCCTTGTTCGTTTTGTGACAGTAAGATTAACATATATATTTATCGACTATCCAATTTGTGAATATATTATTATTTTGAATACGTCGATTGTAATATATGATTTATCGCGCTTTTCCGTCTTGCAAAGCTCCACTCCTTAGTGTAAACTATATTTTATTCAACAAAAATAAATATTAGACATTACATAGTGATATTCATTGAAAGGGATTGGAAAACAAGTGGAAAACACTTATACAAATTCCTCCCCACTCCTTCAATGCCCATATTTGGAAATCGCTATCACCAAAAAGCTTGTTTATTGACAAATGCAAGAATGACATACACGCACATGCTGACTATCAATTTGATACTTATGTAGCAGAATGTCACATCGTCAGTTGAAGAGAAATGATGTCGAGAGGTAATACTTAGTTTAAATTAATAATCACAATGTACCAAAGCACAGTTAATGAACTGATAATGAACAACTAGAGGCTCAGTGGGCTGAGCCTGTGTAGCTCACCTTTCATTCTGCTTTGAGGAAGCATAATACAGAACCTTCCATAGGTGCTTCCCACCAAATTTCGTTTCATTTGGAAAGCAGTTTCAGGGAAAAAGTTTTTATAAATCAATAAATCTGAAGCAATAATTGCCTTTGGTGGCCATGTTTATTAATGGATCAAAAGGAATAATTTTATTTTGATGCAAAAACCTGTAATAAAAACAATACACAAATACAATCAAAATAAGTTTTAATCTTTGATACTATGTGTAGTTTTATTTCAACATAGTATATTAAATAAAATAAGTATTTGGTAAGTCTTCGAATGTTCATGATTTGATGGATGAAACGAAAAATATACAACAACAAAAACACCGTAAGAACAGCTCCAGTATATAATCGCAATTCGTAGAAATGGGGGCAAAATCGATAAACCTTAAATAAATAAAATTGACAGCCACATCCATGTTTTCCATCATCATTAGGAAATAACCACATCCGACTTTTACCCCTAATTTATGGGTTTTCAAATCTTCATTTTATGTTTTAAGCTGTTTCTCAATATGAGAAAACATCTTTGTAACTTCAGTACATTAATAAAATTGACACCCAAGATCCATGTTTTCCATCATCATTAAGAAATAACCACATCCGACTTTTACCCCTAATTCAGGGGTTTTTAATCTTCATTTTATGTTTTAAGCTGTTTCTCAGCTTGAACAAAATTCAAAGCTGCTACACAGAAAATGGAGTCATCACTACATTGGAGTTCTTTATCAGTAGCATGTTTGTTGAGTTCTGAGGGCACATTTTTCAGTAACTTGTTTTATGTAAGAAAAACAACAACATTACCTATGACATATATTTGCATATCAGGATTATATTTTTGTACAAATCACACTAATTGATACTCACAGATATGTTAAGTTTGGTAGATTGTTGAAATTGTTGTCCTCTATCACTGATATGTCATTGTAGTCTAAATCTCTATAAATAGTGAACAAATTCCTTATGTTTATACTTTCTGAAATATGTAGCTTTCTGTTCTGTCTTAAACAACACATATAACGCAATATTGCGAAATTTTGAGTTGTTACAATTAAACGTATTTATATGCTTTATAAGAAAAATAAACAAGCCCTATAATTAATGTAGCTATCTACAAAAGTGGGCTTGAATATCGGTTTCAAAGAATGTCTGTAATCTTTAGCTGTTACACTGTACGTGTATGTTTAATTATAATTCAAATAGTTATTTTATTTTGTTGTGGAATTTGAATATTTTGTGTAAACTGTTCTTAACCTAAATAACTTATACATTATACATGTATTGTAAATTACAGAAAGGAATAAAATAAGATGAATACTTACAACCGATTAAGGTTCCCCATGTTGTTGAACGTGTCTGATTTGATTGATGTAATTTTATTTTGTTGCAAATACCTGTAATAAAAACAATACACAAAAAAAATCAAAATAAGGTTAATCTTTGATACTATGTGTAGTTCTATTATGGATCAAAACGAAATGAGCAACCTTTATAGAGGAACTTCCATAGATGCTTCTTACCAAATTTCATATAATTTGGCCCAGCGGTTTCAGAGGAAAAAGGTTTTTAGAAATCGACCAATAAGAAACAAGAATTGCCTGTGGCGGCTATGTTTATTACTGAATCAGGACAAAATGAGCAATCTTTATAGAGGACCTTCCATAGATGCGTTCTACCAAGTTTCGGTTCATTTGGCAAAGCAGTGTCAGAGGAAAATAATTTTAAAATTCAGTCAATCAGAAACAAGAGTCGCCTCCTCTGGTGACCATGTTTGTTTACGGATCGGAACGAAATGAGCAATCTTTACAGAGGACTTTCCATAGATGCTTCCTGCCAAGTTGCGGTTCATTTGGCAAAGCGGTTGCAGAGGAGAAGATTTTAAAAAATCGGCCAATCAGAAACAAGAATAGTCTGTGGCGGCCATGTTTGTGAATGGATCAGGACGAAATGAGCAATCTTTATAGAAGACCTTACATAGATGCTTCCTACCAAGTTTCAGTTCATTTGCCATAGGGGTTTCAGAGGAGAAGATTAAAATGTGAAAAGTTAACGGACGACAGACGACGGACGATGGACGCCAAGTGATGGCAAAAGCTCACATTGTCTTTGGCAAGGTGAGCTAAACATAAGGAGACATACTTGATGACCGTGGGACAGAAAATATATGGTGTGTAGAGCTACTGGATTAATTCATCAATATTGGGTCAGATTTTTACTTCAGACAGACGACGGACGACTGACGCCAAGTGATGGCAAAAACTTACATTGCCTTTGGCAAGGTGAGCTAAAAAGGGGATGGTACCGAACTTGAAGAAAGCACATGGAGAATTATTATTGTTATTTTGAATACGTCGATTGTAATATATGATTTATTGCGCTTTTCCGTCTTGCTAAGCTCCACTCCTTCGATGCCCATATTTTGAAATCGCTATCACCAAAAAGCTTGTTTATTGACAAATGCGAGAACGTTATGCACGCACATGTTTACTATCAATTTCATACTTATGTAGCAGAATTTCACATCGTCAGTTGAAGACAAATGATGCCAAAAGGTAAACCTTAGTTTAAATTAATAATGACAATGTCCCGAAGCACAGTAAACAGCTGGTAATGGACAATTAGAAGTTAACGAACGACAGGCGACGTATGACTGATGCCAAGTGATGGCAAAAACACACATTGCCTTTGGCAATGTGAGCTAAAAAAGGAATGGTACCGAACTTGAAGAAAGCACATGGAGAATCAAAATAAGATATTTAAGCCTAGAACCCTATCATGTTTATACCACCATTTCCTGATCTTTTTTTAAGAGATCGAGATGTTTGACTTGCATGCAGTATCTTTTTTGCCACAGGCACAGGTAAATCAGACAACCCCCTTTTATGCAAGTTGTGAAACACAAGTCATAGAGAAATAATCAATATAATAACTATAATCATGAAAACGTTTGAATGTTTATAATAAAATATATTTTAACGAGTCGGGGATCCTGTTTATTTTTAAAATTTATATTTGTTTTCTTTGCAAGTGACATACGATCTACATAACACCTTGGCTTGGAAAGGCAAATTGTCCATTCTGACTCATTGTGTAGGATCAATTATAAATGCATAAAACCAATACTCGACAACCAAAACGTATGTATGTATTATCACAGAATAACATCCCTTTTCAGAGGTTTTTTTACGTAAAAAATCTTCTGTTAAAAGAGGATGAATTCAATTTCATAAACATTTAAAGTTCTGAAATGTTTTTGGTCTACATAAATCTACACATAACAAAGTTGATATAATAAACAATGGTTAAGAATTGATCTGACACCAGTTAATTATTCTCTAAATCCAGTTTGTCCTTTTATGAACTAACAAAATTCATAGTCCATACAGTTAATAAATACCATCATCAAAACCAAAACCTGAAATGAAACTACTATGTAATCAAATTATAAGTTTTAATTGAAGGTGGGTGATCTGGTTGGGCTACAATATCACATTTTAACCAAAGAAAATTTGTTTTAGACATATTTACACAGATGCAAGCTTAATTCCTTGCAATATATTGTACTTTATTTAGCTACGCCAAAACATGTTCAGTAAACCTTTACATAATTAAAGCTGTCACTGATATTGTTATCAAATTGTATAATCATTGACACCAGTATTAAGTTTATTTCCTTAGAAGACATACCGGGTTATGCAGTGCATTGCACAGTGTACAGTAAATTCTAAATAAAATTATGCCATTTTTTTTCTTAAAAATTTTACAAGCCCAATTGTAGCATGGTAATATATATATATGAATTTATTCTGCAATTGTGTGATTTTGAGTACTAATAAAGAGGTAAGATAAATTTCAGTGTTATTTAGTCATGGTATGTTTTGACAATATATATTTTTGGCATATACAGTTTGTCAGAGGGCACATTAATAGCAATTTCAGAAGATGGCCACTATTCCGCATTTTCACTGGATTTAGTAAAGCAGCGGAGTATCATATTAACTGTTTCTGCACTGAGCTAAGTTGATTGTTATTCATTCAATCATTTTAGTGATATATTGAAGGAATGATAAATGGGTTTAAAGGTAAGATGCTATGCATGTTATACATGTACACATTGATCTATTGATGAAACAGATTGATCTTCATGACTCCTGACAGTCTTCTTATAATATACAAAATGCACTTGAAATGAATATTTTTATGATGTTTGAAATTAAACAAGTTTACTGATTTTTAGCTCAACTGGCCCAAAAAGGCTACATGAGGTATTATCATGACTGTGTCTGCCATCTGTTATCAATATGCTTTCACTTATTCTCAAAATTTTCCAACCAAATGGAAACTAGAAAGAACTGTTTGAGATACCTAAAACTTATGTCTCCCCTTAATGCTGCCATCTGTACAACAACATATCTCGAAAGAAAAAAAAATGTTATGGCCCGGACATGCAAATACTATTTGAAAAAACCATTATACCTTGAGGTCAAAGGTCAAGATCCCACGACGGTCGTTATGGTACGCGACACACCGCCTTATGGTCATGCACCCACATACCAAATAGCATTGACCTATCTCGAAAGAAACAATTATTTAACCTGAGGTCAAAGGTCAATGTCCCACAAAAGTCATTATGGTACGCGACAAACCGCCTTATGGTCATGCACTCACATACCAAACATCATTGACCTATCTCGAAAGACAAAAATGTTATGGCCCGGAGAAGAAAATACTATTTAAAAAACTGGATAATGTTTGATTATTTTTTAAAAAATATTAACAATGTAATCAATGCCTATCACAGTGAAGTTGTGAGTTCGAATCTCGATCAGGGCGAGGTGTACACAGTTTGTGACTTGAGACGGGTCGGTGGTTTTCTCCGCTCGGGTGGGTTAAGGCTGGTTCACGTCGTTTTGTTTCATACGATTTGTTCCCCTTTGTAATAGTTTATGTCATGATGTTGCATCCATGGAAACGTAGGTGAATCCGCCAAGGACAAAGTGTTTCTGCAGATCTAATGCACTTATTCCTTGTTCGTTTTGTGACAGTAAGATTAACATATATATTTATCCACTATCCAGTTTGTGAATATATCATTAATTAGAATACGTCGATTGTAATATATGATGTATTGCGCTTTTCCGTCTTGCTAAGCTCCACTCCTTCAATGCCCATATTTGGAAATCGCTATCACCAAAAAGCTTGTTTATTGACAAATGCGAGAATAATATACACGCACATGTTTACTATCAATTTGACTGATGTAGCAAAATTTCACATCGTCACTTGATGACAAATGATGCCAAGAGGTAAACCGTAGTTTAAACTAATAATGACAATGTCCCGAAGCACAGTAAGAACTGATAATGGACAACTAGAGGCTCGGTGGGCTGAGCCTGTGTCGTTCACCTTTCATTCTGCTTTGAGGTAACTTAATACCGAACCTTCCATAGGTGCTTCCCACCAAATTTCGGTTCATTTGGCAAATCAGTTTCAGAGAAAACGGATTTTAGAAATCAACCAATCTGAAACAATAATTGCCTGTGGTGGCTATGTTTGTAAATGGATCAAAACGAAATGAGCAATCTCTATAGAGGACCTTCCATATATGCTTTCTACCAAGTTTCGGTTTATTTGGCAAAGCAGTTTCAGAGGAGAAGAATTTAAAAAATCAGTCAATCAGAAACAAGGGTCGCATGTGGCGATCATGTTTGTTAAGGGATCAGGACGAAATCAGCAATCTGTATAGAAGTCCTTCCATAGATGCTTCCTGCAAATTTCAGTTCATTTGCCTAAGGGGCTCCAGAGGAGAAGATTAAAATGTGAAAAATTAACAGACGACGGACGACTGAAAAGAAGGTGAGCTAAAAATAGAAAGACATACTTGATGATCGTGGGACAGAAAATATATGGTGTGTAGAGCTCTTGGATTATTTCATCAATATTGGATTCGATTTTTACTTCTGCTAAACAAGAGTTATCTTTCTTTTAACAGTTTAGGCAAAAGTTTTCTTTCTTTTAACAGAGGAGAAGATTTTTTTAGAAATCAACTAATCAGAAAAAAAGAATTGCCTGTGGCGGCCATGTTTGTTAACCGATCGGGACAAAATGTGCAATATTTAGAGAGGATCTACTATAGATGCTTCCTTCCAAGTGTCAGTTCATTTGGCTGAGGGGTTTCAGAGGAGAAGATTAAAATGTGAAAATATAACGGACGACAGACGACGGACGACTGACGCCAAGTGATGGCAAAAACTCACATTGCCTTTGGCAAGGTGAGCTAACTAGAGGGTCCCAGGAGCCTGTATAGCTCACCTGGGTATAATAACAACATCAGTCAATAAAACTTGATAACAAATAACAAATGTAGCCCTCGTCATTGCAGACCCCCTCTCCAAAATAATTTGGGCAGGGGTTCCCCATTTAATGTATGATATCAACATTGCTATGAAAACAGCAATGTCAATGAGTCTAAAAATTTTGCTTTTGCTACTTCACATTCTGCAATAGAGTTGCTTCCCTTTGATTATTTGAGTAACCAAAAGCAGTGCGTCTACAAAAAAAATGCATTTCAAGAGGAATAACTCTTCACACAGTTGTCGGACATGTTCAACTGTGAACTTTTTTTGTAGATCTTGACATGCTGAACATTTTCAGCAGTTTAAAGTTAACATCTATCCCTTATAGTTTTTGAAATAAAGGACGAAAACTATTAAAATTTTGAAAATTTGATGAAAAAAGGGCAATAACTCCAAAATGGGAAAATAGGATTTACTTAAAAATTACAGGGTAGGTAGATCTTGATGGGCTGCACATTTTTGCAGTTCCAACTTATCATCTATCTCTTATAGTTTTTGGAATAAAAAAACGAAAAGTATTAAAATTTTGAAAATTTGATGAAAAAAGGGCAATAGCTCCAATATGGGTAATTAGATTTTCTTCATAATTGCAGGGTAGGTAGATCTTGACATGTTGAACATTTTTGCAGTTTCAAATTAATATCTATCTCTTATAGTTTTTGAAATAAAGAGCGAAAACTATTAAAATTTTGAGAATTTGATGAAAAAAGGGCAATAACTCCAAGATGGGTAATCAGATTTTCTTCACAATTGCAACGTTGTTAGATCTTGCTGTGCTTATCATTTTACCCCAGTCAGATTTCTGATATTATTAACGGTTTTTGAGTTATTACCATATGCTCTATTTTTATTAACAGCGGCCATGTTCATTGGTGCACGACTTCACAGGACACAATTTTAAAACTAGACACCCTAGTGACGATTCAGACAAAGTTTGGTTCCAATTGGTCTGGTAGTTTCAGAGGAGAAGATTTTTGAAAAAGTTTACGATGTACGACGGACGACGACGACGACGGACGCCAAGTGATGGCAATAGCTCACATGACCCTGCGGGTCAGGTGAGCTAAACAGGGGATGGTACCGAACTTGAAGAAAGCACATGGAGAATCAAAAGAAGATCTTTCTGCCTAGAACCCTATCATGTTTATACCAACATTTCGTGATCTTTTTAAGAGATCGAGATGTTTGATTTGCATGCAGTATCTTTTTTTGCCACAGGCACAGGTAAATCAGACATGCCCTTTTATGCAAGTTGTGAAACACAAGTAATAGAGAAATAATCAATATAATGACTATAATGATGAAAACGTTTGAATGTTAATAATAAAATATATTTTGACGAGTTGGGGATCCTGTTTATTTTTTAAATTCACATTTGTTTTCTTTACAAGTGACATACGATCTACATTCTGACTCATTGTGTAGGACCAATTATCAATGCATACTAATACTCGACAACCAAAACGTATTTATGTACTATCACAGTGAGTGAGTGAGTGAGTGAGTGAGTGAGTGAGTGAGGTGCTGAACGTCAACTCAGAAATGTTTCAGCTATATCATGGCGAGAACAATTACATTTTCAATGAGATGATGATGAGGACCCCTTTGTACTAGCTAACACGCTGAGTTGGATTTTTACAGTGCTAGCTCACTGAAACTACAGTCCGTGGATAGACATGTTGCCCATCTCGGACACATTATCCTGATTTCGAGCCAACGAGTATTTGCTCTTTCTCCTTAATGCTGCGTGCTTAGCTAAGAAGCAACACATACAAATTTAATACTCTTTGGTTTTACCCGATCGGGGCTCGAACCCAATAACTAACGTACCGTTACCTTTAACACATATACACATGAACTCTAATTTGATTTTAATTGTGTTAAAATTGGGTGTACAAGCACACACACACATTTGTCTGAAATAATTGTCATATTGAATAACGTATATTAAGTATGTAGTAAACTTTTGAACGTTCCTGATTTGATTGATAAAATGAATAACTAAATATACCACACCTTCCGACCAGCTGATATATATAATGGTAAAATCGTAGACACAGGGGGAAAGTCGTTACCTTTAACCCATATGCACGTGAACTCTAATTTGATTTTGATTGTGTTAGAATTGGGAATACAATTACACACACACATTTGTCTAAAATAATTGTATCCAACATCATCAACTGATAATGAATAAGTTATAAAATATGAGTATAACGGCTATCATGGTAAATCGGACATCGTCAATGGTGGGTGATTTGTGCTCTAATTAACGAACTTTTCATTGCACAATACTCTAATAATCCTACTTACTAAAATATTAGTATGACAAAAAGGACATTTTGGCTAACCACAAGTCATTCATGTCATCAATGAATATTCTGTTTAATGAGGAATATGTTGACTTTTCTAGTTTATATTGAAGAACAAAACTTCACAAGAATAGAATCCATAGAAAGAAAGGTATACTGCAGGTGCTTCAACTAGTTAAACAAAGGAATGTTTATAAATATGGCTAACATTTTGTCTGCAGTGAAAGAAAGATTACAATCATACTGTTACAAAGTATATTCACATAGAAGCTTCAATCAAATGTAGATACTGAAATACCGTAAAGACATTCTCGACAGATTTATTTCTCTTTATTCTTCATCTATTAAAATAATTGACTTCTATAGTTTACAAACCATTCTTCTTGAAAATGTAATATCATTTAAAATTCAATTAGCTTTAAAATGGTAAGCGATGTTACAAGTTTATAATTTTCCGTCACGAATTAACTATTTTTTACGGTGTCTGGCGCGAATAATATACACAAAATGCGCTGCACAGAAAACGGAGTCATCATAACGTTGTAGTACCTAATGAATAAAATATCTGTTGAGTTCGGAACGCACATTTTTCAGTAATTTGTTTTGTATAAAAACATTACCTATAACATGTATTAGGGTGATACTTATGTACAAATCATACTAAATGCTACTCACAGAAGTTGTAAGTTTAGTAGATTGTTGAAAGTGTTGTCCTCTATCACTGATATGTCATTCTGGCTTAAATTCCTATAAATAGTCAACACACGTCTTATGTTTATACTTTACTAAGTCTATAACTATCTTCTCCGTCTTAAACAATAAATAGATAGCAAAATATTGCGTAAATTAGAGTTGTTTCAATAAAATGTATATATATTCTTGTTAAGAAAAAAATAAACAACCCATTCTAATTAATGTAGCTATTTAATATGGCTTTCAAATCTGGTTCAATTAATAAATACCCTCAATCGACACCTGTTACACTCTACTTGTATGTTTGATTATAGTCTTAAAAAGTTATTTTACTTTGTAGGGGAATTTGAATATTTTGTGTAAATTATTCTTAAACTAGATAAATTATAGATATACATGTATTGTAAGTTGCAATATGGAATAAAATCAGACGAATACTTACAACAAACGAATGTTCGTCAAGTCGTTGAACGTGTCTGATTTGATTGATGTGATTTTATTGGAATGCAAATAACTGCAAGATAAAAACAAATGAGCAAATACAATCAAATTTAAAACTTAGATATTGTGTGTAGTTGTATTTCAACGTTATATATTGTATTGTATATTGAATAAAGTATTATAAGTATGTAGTAAGTCTTCAAATGTTCCTGGTTGGATTGATAAAATGAATAACTAAATATACAACACCGTCAGAACAACTGCTATATATAATGGTATAATCATAGACACAGGGCAGGGGTGTGGACATATCCGATTTGAGCACTTGTCCCAGGGCAAGTAAAAATGGAAATTATTGCTTTATTTTTGTTGTTGTATATAAAACCAATTCAACAATTAAGTGTTTTTTTTACTAGTATATATAATTTTGCTACGAGATGAATAGCAAACTTGACAGAAGACGGCTATTTACAATTTTACACTGTTGACCAACAGGAATCGTCAGTCTTCAGCGCTTTACCTCGACCTAATCTCCATTGTTGACTGCATAACACTTTTCTTAAGCAAAAAAAAAAAAATCTTTCAGAAAATATCCAGTTTACTCCAAGGAATTTAACATTGACCATAGATAGGCCAGTTGTAATTGATAAATTTGATAAGTCATTTTTATTATTTTATTAAAGTATATAAACTTAATTGATTGTTGGTTGTGTCTTTCTGTTACTAGAAGATTATAGAAAACAACTTCATTAAAAAATTATTGGATACCACATTTTTACATAAAACCATAAAAAGAGAAAGGTATATTGTAGGTTCTTCTTGCTGTTCAGCAAAGGAAAATAGCTAGGATTAAACGTTTGTCGGTATTCAAAGAGGGACTACAATCATACAGTGACAAAGTCTATTAACTTAGTATCTTCAAAGAAATAAGGATACTGAAATACTGTAAAGACTTTCTTTGATAGTTTTAATTCTCTTTGTTATTCTAAAAAAATTCATGTCAAAAAAATTTACTTCAACAGTTTTCAAGCCATTCCTCTTGAAAATGTATAAACACGTTTAAAGAAGTCATTCACGATGCAGTTAACCTTAGATAGTAAGCAACGTTACAAATTAGAAGTTTTCGGTTATTAAATAACTTATTTTATTTTGTCAAGCACGAACAAATCCAAAACTGCTATACAGAAAATGGAGTCATCACTACGTTGGAGTTCCTTATCAGTAACATATTTGTTGAGTTCGGAGGGCACATTTTTCAGCAACTTGCTTTATGTAAGAAAAACAACAACATTACCTATGACATATATTTGTATATCAGGGTTATATTTTTGTACAAATCACACTAAATGATACTCACAGATATGTTAAGTTTGGTAGATTGTTGAAATTGTTGTCCTCTATCACTGATATGTCATTGTAGGATAAAGTTCTATAAATAGTCAACAAATTCCTAATGTTTATACTTTCTGAAATATGTAGCTTTCTGTTGTGTCTTAAACAATACATATAACACAATATTGGGAAATTTTGAGTTTTTTCAATTAAGCTTATCTATATTCTTATTAAGAAAAATAAACAAGCCCTATAATTAATGTAGCTATCTACGAAAGTGGGCTTGAATATCGATTTCAAGGAATGCCTGTAATCTTTAGCTGTTACACTGTACTTGTATGTTTGATTATAATTCAAATAGTTATTTTATTTTGTTGTGGGATTTGAATATTTTGTGTAAACTGTTCTTAACCGAACTAACTTATACATAATACATGCATTGCAAGTTACAGAAAGGAATAAAATAAGATGAATACTTACAACAGATAAAGGTTCCCCAAGTTGTTGAACGTGTCTGGTTTGATTGATGTAATTTTATTTTGATGCAAAGACCTGTAATGAAAACAATACACAAATGCAATCAAAATAAGTTTGAATCTTTGATACTATGTGTAGTTTTATTTCAAAATAATATATTAAATAAAATAAGTATTTAGTAAGTCTTCGAACGTTAATGATTTGATGGATGAAATGAAAAATATACAAAACAAAAACACCGTTAGAACAGCTCCAGTCGCAAATCGTAGAAATGGGGGAAAAATCGATAAACCTAATGCATATGTACATGAACTCTCAATTAAATTTGATCTTGTAAATGCAGCTGCAAAAACACAAACACAACTTTCTAAACGATTTGTCGTCCAGCATCATACATTAGTCATAAATATATTTGAGCAGGACGGCCATCACATTTGTCACGGGAATGTTAAGCTACCAAATATAAATCAATCAACATTGGATAATGTTTGATTATTTTTAACAATATTAACAATGTAATCAATGCCTATCACACTGATGTTGTGAGTTCGAATCTCGATCAGGGCGAGGTGTACAAAATTTGTGATAAAGTTTGTCAGTGACTTGCGACAGTTCGGTGGTTTTCTCCGTTCGGGTGTGTTAAGGCTGTTTCACGTCGTTTTGTTTCATACGATTTGTTCCCCTTTGTAATAATTTACGTCATGACGTTGCATCCATGGAAACGTTAGTGAATACCCCAAGGAGAAATGTGTTTCTGCAGATCTAATGCACTTATTCATTGTTCGCTTTGTGACAGTAAGATGATTAACATATATATTTATCGACTATCCAGTTTGTGAATATATTATTATTTTGAATACGTCGATTGTAATATATGATTTATTGTGCTTTTCCGTCTTGCTAAGCTCCACTCCTTCGATGCCCATATTTGGAAATCGCTATCACCAAAAAGCTTGTTTATTGGCAAATGCGAGAACGATATGCACGTAAATGTTTACTATCAATTTGATACTTATGTAGCAGAATTTCACATCGTCAGTTGAAGACAAATGATGCCAAAAGGTAAACCTTAGTTTAAATTAATAATGACAATGTCCCGAAGCACAGTAAACAGCTGATAATGAACAATTAGAAGTTAACGGACGACAGACGACGTATGACTGATGCCCAGTGATGGCAAAAACACACATTGCCGTTGACAATGTGAGCTAAAAAAGGGATGGTACCGAATTGAAAGAAAGCACATGGAGAATCAAAATAAGATCTTTAAGCCTAGAACCCTATCATGTTTATACCACAATTTCGTGATCTTTTTTTAAGAAAGCGAGATGTTTGACTTGCATGCAGTATCTTGTTTTGCCACAGGCACAGGTAAATCAGACAACACCCTTTTATGCAAGTTGTGAAACACAAGTTATAGAGTAATAATAAATATGATAACTATAATCATGAAAACGTTTGATTGTTTATAATAAAATATATTTTAACGAGTTGGGGATCCTGTTTATTTTTAAAATTTACATTTGTTTTCTTTACAAGTGACATACGATCTACATAACACCTTGGCTTGGAAAGGCAAATTGTCCATTCTGACACATTGTGTAGGATCAATTATCAATGCATACTAATACTCGACAACCAAAACGTATGTATGTATTATCACAGAATAACATCCCTTTTCAGAGGTTTTTTTACGTAAAAAATCTTCTGTTAAAAGAGGATGAATTCAATTTCATAAACATTTAAAGTTCTGAAATGTTTTTGGTCTACATAAATCTACACATAACAAAGTTGATATAATAAACAATGGTTAAGAATTGATCTGACACCAGTTAATTATTCTCTAAATCCAGTTTGTCCTTTTATGAACTAACAAAATTCATAGTCCATACAGTTAATAAATACCATCATCAAAACCAAAACCTGAAATGAAACTACTATGTAATCAAATTATAAGTTTTAATTGAAGGTGAATGATCTGGTTGTGCTACAATATCACATTTTAACCAGAGAAAATTTGTTTGAGACATATTTACACAGATGCAAGCTTAATTCCTTGCAATATATTGTACTTTATTTAGCTACGCCAAAACATGTTCAGTAAACCTTTACATAATTAAAGCTGTCACTGATATTGTTATCAAATTGTATAATCATTGACACCAGTATTAAGTTATTTCCTTAGAAGACATACCGAGGTTATGCAGTGCATTGCACAGTGTACAGTAAATTCTAAATAAAATTATGCCATTTTGTTTCTTTAAAATTTTACAAGCCCAATTGTAGCATGGTAATATATATATATGAATTTATTCTGCAATTGTGTGATTTTGAGTACTAATAAAGAGGTCAAATAAATTTCAGTGTTATTTAGTCATGGTATGTTTTGACAATATATATTGTTGGCATATACAGTTTGTCAGAGGGCACATTAATAGCAATTTCAGAAGATGGCCACTATTCCGCATTTTCACTGGATATAGTAAAGCAGCGGAGTATCATATTAACTGTTTCTGCTCTGAGCTAAGTTTATTGTTATGCATTCAATCATTTTAGTGATATATTGAAGGAATAATAAATGGATTTAAAGGTAAGATGCTATGCATGTTATACATGTACATATTGATCTATTGATGAAACAGATTGATCTTCATGACTCCTGACAGTCTTCTTATAATATACAAAATGCACTTGAAATGAATATTTTTATGATGTTTGAAATTAAACAAGTTTACTGATTTTTAGCTCAACTGGCCCAAAAAGGCTACATGAGGTATTATCATGACTGTATCTGCCATCTGTTATCCATATGTTTTCACTTATTCTCAAAATTTTCCAACCATATGGAAGCTAGAAAGAACTGTTTGAGATACCTAAAACTTATGTCTCCCCTTAATGCGGCCATCTGTACAACAACATATCTCGAAAGACAAAAAAATGTTATGGCCCGGACATGAGAATACTATTTGAAAAACCATTATACCTTGAGGTCAAAGGTCAAGATCCCACGAATGTCTTTACTGTGCGTGACGCACCGCCTTATGTTCATGCACCCACATACCAAATATCATTGACCTATCTCGAAAGAAACAATTATTTAACCTGAGGTCAAAGGTCAATGTCCCAGAAAAGTCATTACGGTACGCGACAAACCGCCTTATGGTCATGCACCCACATACCTAACATCATTGACCTATCTCGAAAGACAAAAATGTTATGGCCCGGACAAGAAAATACTATTTAAAAAACAATTATTTGACCTTGAGGTCAAAGGTCAAGGTCCAACGAAGGTCATTATGTTACGCGACACACCACCTTATGGTCTTGCACCCACAAATCAAATGTCATTGACCTATCTGGAAAGACAAAAATGCTATGGTCTGGACAAGATTCGCTGAGAAGAAGCGGAAGATGAACAAATCAGATTAAAACAACATGTCTCCGTTGGTTCGAAGGGGAGACATAATAATGATATATATCTGATTGAGAATCGTAATTTCTTATGGTTATAAATGCACGGGATTTTGTCCAGATTCTTTATTTTGCATTATAAACGAAAATGTTTACTGATGTAAAATATGCTCTTATTTGTTTACCTGTTAGGGCACTATTCCTCAAAATCATTAAATGCATATACTTTTTAATTATTCAGAGAATTAAAACTCTCTAGTGCAGTTGTGTTTTGAACCAGTAAACGTTTATAGTTGATACGAAAATAAACTATAAAAGTGTGACTATATCTAACGTGCGAAAAATAATCAATAATGTTGTCGATACGATTTAGTGTGTGTATACTTTTATAAAGGTGTCATAATTACTTAATGTATTATTAGACTGCCAGGCTGTGTTTACACAAGCTTTTAATGATTGAAAAACATAAAAAGTCATCAAATGTACATTTTATTTGTGAATTTGTATGTCAAGTCTGGAAGTTTGATTACGAGTTCCCAGCTGTGAAGTATAATCCGATTAACAATAAATTATCTCAGTTATGATTGTATGGCTTGGATGCTATATGAAAAAAATGTTTGAAAACCATAACGTGTATGCTTAAACTGATATACTTAATTATAATCGTCAATTATTGCTTTATTTTTTTTGGTGTATATGAAACCTATACAACAATTAAGTTGGTTTTTTTTTACTAGTATATATAATTTTGCTACGAGATCAATGGAAAACTTGACAGAAGACGGCTATTTACAATTTTACACTGTTGACCAACCGGAATCGTCAGTCTACAGCGCTTTATCTTTATTTAATCTCCATTGTTGACTGTATAACACTTTTCTTAAACAAAAACAAAAAAATCATTCAGAAAATATCCAGTTTACTCCAAGGAATTTAACATTGACCATAGATAGGCCAGTTGTAATTTATAAATTTGATAAGTAATTTTTGTTATTTTATTAAAGTAGAGAAACTTGATTGATTGTTGGTTGTGTCTTTCTGTTACTAGAAGATTATAGAAAACAACTTCATTACAAAAATATTGGATACCACATTCTTACATAAAACCATAAAAAGAGAAAGGTATATTGTAGGTTCTTCTTGCTGTTCAACAAAGGAATATAGCTAGGATTAAACGTTTGTCGTCAGTCAAAGAGGGACTACAATCATACAGTGAGAAAGTCTATTCACTTAGTATCTTCAAAGAAATAAGGATACTGAAATACTGTAAAAACCTTCTTTGATAGTTTTAATTCTCTTTGTTATTGTAAAAAAAAATCATGTCAAAAAAATGTACTTCAACAGTTTTCAAACCATTCCTCTTAAAATGTATAAACACGTTTAAAGAAGTCATGCACGATGCAATTAACCTTAAATAATAAGCAACGTTACAAATTAAAAGTTTTCGGTTATTAAATAACTTATTTTATTTTGTCAAGCACGAAAAAATCCAAAGCTGCTACACAGAAAATGGAGTCATCACTACGTTGTAGTTCCTTATCAGTAACAGGCACATTTTTCAGCAACTTGTTTTATGTAAAAACTAGAAAAGAAGTATGCCCCCGCACTTGATAATTGTGTACAAAGTTGTTTTGTTAGGAGTGATTTTTTAAAAATGAAGTGTGTCTGTAAGACACAAATGATGCCCCTGCCTGACCACAAGAAATTATAAACAAGTCAAAAACTGTAGGAGCCATACAAACCATGTTTCCATTATGTAGCTAGTAAGAAATAAATGAAGCCCAACTATCTGTCATTTTGTGAATATTTGACAAAAATCCCCCGTCCCGACTTTTCGTAGCAGGGGCATAACAAATCCAAATACCTGTTATTTTGAGAATATTTAAAGAAAATCAAAATCATGTGGACATGCACACACCCATTATGTGTATAAACATCCTACAAAATATTTAGGCTGTAGCTACAAAACTGTAGGAGGAGATAGTCGGACAAGCCATGTATCTATATCCGGACGGACGAACGGACGGACAAGGGTAAATTAATATGGCACCCAACTTTTCGTCGCGGTGTCATAAAGAACAACAACATTACCTATGACATATACAGTCAAACCTGTCTATAAAGAGAACCTGAAAATGTGGTCTTAATGAGCAGTTGCCATTTATATACAGGTTTAAATTATATGTACTATTCATAAATAGGTAAAATGAGACTGTCCTTTATAGATTGTGATTTGCTATATAGATGTGCCATTTAAGGCAGGTTTGACTGTATTTGCATATCAGGGTTATATTTGTGTACAAATCACACTAAATGATACTCACAGATATTTTAAGTTTGGTAGATTGTTGAAATTGTTGTCCTCTATCACTGTTATGTCATTGTTGTCTAAATCTCTATAAATAGTCAACACATTCCTTATGTTTATACCTTCTGAAATATGTAGCTTTCTGTTCTGTCTTTAACAATACTCATAACACGATATTGCGAAATTTTGAGTTGTTACAATTAAACGTATTCATATTCTTTTTAAGAAAAATAAGCAAGACCTATAATTAATGTAGCTATCTACAAAATTAGGCTTGAATATCGGTTTCAATGAATGCCTTTAATCTTTAGCTGTTACACTGTACTTGTAT
Source organism: Gigantidas platifrons (assembly GCA_002080005.1). Classification (NCBI taxonomy): domain Eukaryota; kingdom Metazoa; phylum Mollusca; class Bivalvia; order Mytilida; family Modiolidae; genus Gigantidas; species Gigantidas platifrons. Next base: position 253,201 of record MJUT01025703.1, read on the forward strand.
GTTTGATTAAAATTCAAATAGTTATTTTATTTTGTTGTGGAATTTGAATATTTTGTGTAAGCTGTTCTTAACCTAAATAACTTATACATAATACATGTATTGCAAGTTACAGAAAGGAATAAAATAAGATGAATACTTACAACAGAATAAGGTTCATCAAGTTGTTGAACGTGCCTGACTTGATTGATGTAATTTTATTTTGATGCAAATACCTGTAATAAAAACAATACACAATTACAATCAAAATAAGTTTAAATAGTTGATACTATGCGTTGTTGTATTTCAACATAATATATTGAATAAAATAAAATAAGTATGTATTAAGTCTTATACATACAAATAAAAAGAAACATTAAAAAGATAAAACTGTATATTTAGAACGTATGTTATCTAATCTAATTTTGTATAGACATTAATTTATTTTAAAAATTTCTAAATTGTGTTGCTTGCGACATTTGTAAATAAATTATATTAATTGTTGACATTCTAGAATGTCGGACGAACGTCACCGACATTTTCGCAGTCTATTAAAACATGTTTAAGTGAATAATTGGAATTGCACGTCGAAAACGTTGGTTGATTGAAATAAATTGATCATTACACCATGCACACTCAGAATTCACTATTTTTGCAAATACAAATGTATATCAATTTTTCCCATTTTTTTTTCTCTCAAAATATTTCAACTCGAAAAATAATATAACAACATTTTTAACAGAGAGTTGTGAAATATGAACATCTACTGAGATACCCAATGCATGCAGACACATAATTGAGTTATATGTCTCTGATACATGACTAAGCTATACATGAATAATCAATATTTTGCTTTTTACATTACTCCCAGGGACAATATTGTGCGATAGAAGTTAACATTGAGAATTGCACCATTTTACAATTGATTAATAATCACTTCACAGAAACCTTCTTTTTATATCTGAAATAGTCAATTCATTAATAATTGAATCGATGGCCAATTAAGTGTACTAGAATTAAATGAAGCAAAAAATAAATTGTTTTCATAATTGCCGGCGATAGAGTTTACAACATTGTTACCCCCCTTTATTGGTTCGCCGGGTAACTTGAGTGTTTTATTGTTTTACGAGATTGATCAAATATTGATTATGTACACTTCGAGGTGAAAGTTCTAGAATTCACAGTTAAAACCATATTCGCAAAAAGCAGACCATAAAGATATATACTACTCAAAATAGTTTTGCAACACTTATATTTTTATCAATTTCAACAAATAATATAAATACATCAATGTCAACATTATACAAAAATAAACAGGTAAATATGTTCTTTCAACTGTTTAATTTCATTTTTGTTAAATTTTAAAATCCATTTCAAACAACGCTAAGGTCCAAATTGAATTTCACAACTTTCAAGGGAATGCAAAAGTCACTATTCAATAAGCCGTATGTCCGCACCTAGAATTAATGCATGCTTGGGAATGCTTTCTCATGCTTCCAACACAACATCTTATGGTTGCCTGGGAAGTGTTCTGCCATTCTTGATTCAGACGATTGCGCAAATCGTTCAGTGTCTGAGGTGGATTAATGCGATATGTCCTGCCAATTTCGTCTCAAATATGCTCTATTGGGTTTAGATCAGGGGAGTTTGCAGACCAGTCCATCCTAACAAAGTTGTTTTCCTACACAAAGTCATTAACAATGTGACTATGGTGGGGCATAGCGTTATCGTCTTGGTAAGTTGTTCATTGTCCGATTCGTCTTAAAATGGCATAACTATCGGCCTCAAAATCTCATCAATGTAGCGCTGAGAGTTTTGAAATTTCGTTGATAGCATAAAGCTGAGTTCGTCTGTTAAATGTTATTACAGCCCATACCATCACAGATCCCCACCAAAATGATAATGCTCCCTGATGGTGGCATCATTATATGGCTTCCCAGGACGGCGGTAAACAAGGATTCGACCATCATTAAATCTTACATTGAATCATGATTCGTCCGAAAAGCAAACAGTGGACCACTGACGTGTTGTCCAGTGAATATGGCGTCGACACCAATCCAAACCTAATCGCCTATGATGCCGAGTAAGAGGGATACGTACAACATGACGTCTTGGCCTAAGTTTTCTTGAATGTAAACGGTTACGAATTGTCTCCGGCGGTTCATAATTCAACATAATATATTAAATAAAATAAGTATTTAGTAAGTCTTCGAAGGTTCATGATTTGATGGATGAAATGAAAAATATATAGAAAAACATCGTTAGAACAGCTCCAGTATATAATCGCAATTCGTAGAAATGGAGTCAAAATCGATAAACCTAATGCATGTGTACATGAACTCTCAATTAAATTTGATCTTGTAAATGCAGCTGCAAAAACACAAACACAACTTTCTAAACGATTTGTCGTCCAGCATCATAAATTAATGATAAATATATTTGAGCGGGACGGCCATCATATTTGTCACGGGAATGTTAAACTACCAAATATCAATCAATCAATACTGGATAATATTTGATTATTTAAAAAAATAAATATTAACAGTGTAATGAATGCCTATCACAGTGATGTTGTGAGTTCGAATCTCGATCAGGGCGAGGTGTACACAGTTTGTGACAAAGTTTGTCAGTGACTTGAGACGGGTCGGTGGTTTTCTCCGCTCGGGTGGGTTAAGGCTGTTTCATGTCGTTTTGTTTCATACGATTTGTTCCCCTTTGTAATAATTTATGAAATAATGTTGCATCCATGGAAACGTAGGTGAATCCGCAAAGGACAAAGTGTTTCTGCAGATCTAATGCACTTATTCCTTGTTCGTTTTGTGACAGTAAGATTAACATATATATTTATCCACTATCCAGTTTGTGAATATATCATTATTTAGAATACGTCGATTGTAATATATGATGTATTGCTCTTTTCCGTCTTGCTAAGCTCCACTCCTTCAATGCCCATATTTGGAAATCGCTATCACCAAAAAGCTTGTTTATTGACAAATGCGAGAATGATATACACGCACATGTTTACTATCAATTTGACTTATGTAGCAGAATTTCACATCGTCAGTTGATGACAAATGATGCCAAGAGGTAAACCGTAGTTTAAATTAATAATGACAATGTCCCGAAGCACAGTAAGAACTGATAATGGACAACTAGAGGCTCGGTTAGCTGAGCCTGTGTCGTTCACCTTTCATTCTGCTTTGAGGAAACTTAATACAAACCTAATCCATAGGTGCTTCCCACCAAATTTTGGTTAATTTTGCAAATCAGTTTCAGAGAAAAAGATTTTTAGAAATCAATCAATCTGAAACAATAATTGCCTGTGGTGGCTATGTTTGTTAATTGATCAAAACGAAATGAACAATCTCTATAGAGGACCTTCCATAGATGCTTCCTACCAAGTTTCAGTTCATTTGGCTGAAGGGTTTCAGAGGAGAAGATTAAAATGTGAAAAGTTAACGGACGACGGACGACTGACGCCAAGTGATGGCAACAACTCACATTGCCTTTGCCAAGGTGAGCTAACTAGAGGCTCCTAGGAGCCTGTATAGCTCACCTGGGTATAATAACAACATCAGTCAATAAAACTTGATAAAAAATAACAAATGTAGCCCTCGTCATTGCAGACCCCCTCTCCAAAATAATTTGGGCAGGGGTTCCCCATTTAATGTATGTTATCAACATTGCTAAAAAAACATTAATGTCAATGATTCTCAAAATTTTGCTTTTGCTACTTCACATTTTGCAATAGAGTTGCTTCCCTTTGATTATTTGAGAAACCAAAAGCAGTGAGTCTACAAAAAAAAAATGCATTTCAAGAGGAATAACTCTTCACCTAGTTGTCAGACATTTTCAACTGTGTAAAACTGTTTTGTAGATCTTGACATGCTGAAGATTTTTGCCGTTTAAACTTGACATCTATCTCTTATAGTTTTTGAAATAAAGGACGAAAAGTATTAAAATTTTGAAAATTTGATGAAAAAAAGGGCAATAACTCCAAAATGGGAAAATGGGATTTACTTCAAAATTGCAGGGTAGGTAGATCTTGATATGCTGCACATTTTTGCAGTTCCAAATTATCATCTATCTCTTATACTTTTTGAAATGAAAAACGAAAAGTATTAAAATTTTGAAAATTTTATCCAAAAAAAAAGGCCAATAACTCCAAAATGGGTAATGGGATTTATTTCATAATTGCATGATATGTAGATCTTGGTATGCTGAACATTTTTCCAGTTTCAACTTATCATCTATCTCTTATAGTTTTTGAAATAAAAAAACGAAAAGTATTAAAATTTTGAAAATTTGATGAAAATAGGAGCAATAACTCCAAGATTGGTAATTAGATTTTTTTTACAATTGCAGGGTAGGTAGATCTTGACATGCTGAACATTTTTGCAGTTTCAACTTATCATCTATCTCTTATAGTTTTTGAAATAAAGAGCGAAAAGTATTACAATTTTGAAAATTTGATGAAAAAAGGGCAATAACTCCAAGATGGGTAATTCGATTTTCTTCACAATTGCAGGGTAGGTAGATCTTGATATGCTGCACATTTTTGCAGTTCCAACTTATCATCTATCCCTTATAGTTTTTGAAATAAAAAACGAAAAGTATTAAAATTTTGAAAATTTGATGAAAAAAGGAGCAATAACTCCAAGATGGGTATTTAGATTGTCTTCACAATTGCAGAGTATGTAGATCTTGACATGCTGAACATTTTTGCCGTTTCAACTGATCATCTATCTCTTATAGTTTTTGAAATAAAGAGCGAAAAGTATTAAAATGTTGAAAATTTGATGAAAAAAGGGCAATAACTCCAAGATGGGTAATCAGATTTTCTTCCAAATTTCACGTAGTTAGATCTTGCCGTTCTGATCATTTTCACTCCATGTCAGATTTTTTTATATTATTAACGGTTTTTGAGTTATTACCAAAAACGCGCAATTTTACCATATGTTCTATTTTTAGTAACAGCGGCCATGTTGATTGGTGCACGGCTTCACCGGACACAATTTTAAAACTAGACACCCTATTGACGATTCAGACAAAGTTTGATTCCAATTGGTCTGGTAGTTTCAGAGGAGAAGATTTTTGAAAAAGTTTACGACGTACGACGGACGACGACGACGACGACGACGGACGCCAAGTGAGCTAAAAAAGGGATGGTACCGAACTTGAAGAAAGCACATGGAGAATCAAAATAAGATTTTTCAGCCTAGAACCCTATCATGTTTATACCAACATTTCGTGATCTTTTTTTAAGAGATCGAGATGTTTGATTTGCATGCAGTATCTTTTTTTGCCACAGGCACAGGTAAATAAGACACCCCCTTTTATGCAAGTTGTGAAACACAAGTAATAGAGAAATAATCAATATAATGACTATAATGATGAAAACGTTTGAATGTTAATAATACAATATATTTTGACGAGTTGAGGATCCTGTCTATTTTTTAAATTCACATTTGTTTTCTTTACAAGTGACATACGATCTACATTCTGACTCATTGTGTAGGACCAATTATCAATGCATACTAATACTCGACAACCAAAACGTATTTATGTACTATCACAGTGAGTGAGTGAGTGAGTGAGTGAGTGAGTGAGTGAGTGAGTGAGTGTTGCTGAACGTCAACTCAGCAATGTTTCAGCTATGGCATGGCGAGAACAATTAAATTTTCAATGAGATGATGATGAGGTCACCTTTGTACTAGCCAACACGTTGAGTTGGATTTTTATAGTGCTAGCTCACTGAAACTACAGTCCGTGGATAGACATGTTGCCCATCTCGGACACATTATCCTGATTTCGAGCCAACAAGTATTTGCTCTTTATCTTTAATGCTGCGTGCTTAGCTAAGAAGCAACACATACAAATGTAATACTCTTTGGTTTTAAACGATCGGGGCTCCAACCCAATATCTACCGCACCGTTACATTTAACACATATACACATGAACTCTAATTTGATTTTAATTGTCTTAAAATTTGGTGTACAAGCACACACACACATTTGTCTGAAATAATTGTCATATTGAATAACGTATATTAAGTATGTAGTAAACTTTTGAACGTTCCTGATTTCATTGATAAGATGAATAACTAAATATACCACATCCTCCGACCAGCTGATATATATAATGGTAAAATCATAGACACAGGGGCAAAGTCGTTACATTTAATGGTAAATCGGACATCGTCAACGCTCTAATTAAAGAACTTTTCATTGCACAATACTCTGATAATCCTACTTACTAAAATACTAGTATGACAAAAAGGACATTTTGGCTAATCACAAATCATTCATGTCATCAATGAATATTTTGTTTAAAGGGGAATATGTTGACTGTTCTAGTTTATATTGAAGAACAAAACTTCACAAGAATAGAATCCATAGAAAGAAAGGTATACAGCAGGTGCTTCTACTAGTTAAACAAAGGAATTGTTTATAAATATGGCTAACATTTTGTCTGCAGTGAAAGAAAGATTACAATCATACTGTTACAAAGTATATTCACATAGAAGCTTCAATCAAATGTAGACACTGAAATACCGTAAAGACATTCTCGCAGATTTATCTCTCTTTATTCTTCACGAAAATTGCATCTATTAAAATAATTGACTTCTACAGTTTACAAACCATTCTTCTTGAAAATGTAATATCATTTAAAATTCAATTAGTTTGAAAATGGTAAGCGATGTTACAAGTTTATAATTTTCCGTCACGAATTAACTAATTTTTACGGTGTCTGGCGCGAATAATTTACACAAAATGCGCTGCACAGAAAATGGAGTCATCATAACGTTGTAGTACTTATGGATAAAATATCTGTTGAGTTCGGAACGCACATTTTTCAGTAATTTGTTTTATATAAAAACATTACCTATAACATGTATTAGCGTGATACTTATGTACAAATCATACTAAAGGCTACTCACAGAAGTTGTAAGTTTAGTAGATTGTTGAAAGTGTTGTCCTCTATCACTGATATGGCATTCTGGCTTAAATTCCTATAAATAGTCAACAAATGTCTTATGTTTATACTTTACTAAGTCTATAACTATCTTCAATAAAATGTATATATATTCTTGTTAAGAAAAAAAAAAAAAATAAAATTATAATTAATGTAGCTATTTAATATGGCTTTCAAATCTGGTTCAATTAATAAATACCCTCAATCGACAGCTGTTACACTGTACTTGTATGCTTGATCATAGTTTTAAAAAGTTATTTCACTTTGTAATGGAATTTGAATATTTTGTCTAAATTATTCTTAAACTAGATACATTATAGGTATACATGTATTGTAAGTTATAACATGGAATAAAATCAGAAGAATACTTACAACAAACGAAGGTTCGTCAAGTCGTTGAACGTGTCTGATTTGATTGATGTGATTTTATTGTAATGTAAATAACTGCAAGATAAAAACAAATGAGCAAATACAATCAAATTTAAAACTTAGATATTGTGTGTAGTTGTATTTCAACGTAATATATTGCATTGTATAATGAATAAAGTATTATAAATATGTAGTAAGTCTTCAAATGTTCCTCGTTGGGTTGATAAAATGAATAACTAAATATACAACACCGTCAGAACAACTGCTATATATAATGGTATAATCGTAGACACAGGGTAGGGGTGTGGACATATCCGATTTGAGCACTTGTCACAGGGCAAGTAAAAATGGAAATTATTGCTTTATATTTTTGGTGTATATAAAACCAATTCAACAATTAAGTGTTTTTTTTTTTAATAGTATATATAATTGTGCTACGAGATCAATAGAAAACTTGACAGAAGACGGCTATTTACAATTTTACACTGTTGACCAACCGGAATCATCAGTCTTCAGCGCTTTAGCTCGACTTAATCTCCATTGTTGACTGCATAGCACTTTTCTTAAGCAAAAACAAAAAAATCTTTCAGAAAATATCCAGTTTACTCCAAGGAATTTAACATTGACCATACATAGGCCAGTTGTAATTTATAAATTTGATTAGTAATTTTTGTTATTTTATTAAAGTAGAGAAACTTGATTGATTGTTGGTTGTGTCTTTCTGTTACTAGAAGATTATAGAAAACAACTTCATTACAAAAATATTGGATACCACATTTTTACATAAAACCATATAAAAAAAGAGAAAGGTATATGGTAGATTCTACTTGCTGTTCAACAAAGGAATATAGCTAGGATTAAACGTTTGTTGTCAGTCAATAGCAAAAAGCGACTACAATCATACAGTGACAAAGTCTATTCACTTAGTAGCTTCAATCAAATAAGGATACTGAAATACTGTAAATATCTTCTTTGATAGTTTTAATTCTCTTTGTTATTCTAAAAAATTATATCTGTCAAAAAAATTGACTGCAACAGTTTACAAACCATTCCTCTTGAAAATGCATAAACACGTTTAAATTCATTCACAATGCAGTTAACTTTAAATGGTAAGCAACGTTACAAATTAAAAGTTTTCGGTCATTAAATAAATATAGTATAACTAATCGTAGATTTTGAATATCAAAATAAGACTACGAGAGACCGAAGTACGCATAAGGATTTAAACGAGTGGGCGGAACTTGTTCCGTCCACGAGTTTAATCCTTAATGCGTATTCGGTCACGAGTGGTCTTATTTTGATATTCAAAATCTATGATTAGTTATACTGTTTATTATATAGACTTCCAAAATGTATTTTATATTATTTTATTTAATTTGTATATTTCATTCCACGCGTATGAATCTACGAGAAATGATAGTGTGTAATCAATATGGCCGCACATTCAAGTGTTGTAGCTTCGATGAAAAAAATTGGAAATTTAAATGAAGAACGAGTTTCTGAATTTTATTTGAATATGGGGGGATTTGTAAAGTTGTTGTGGAAAAATTCATTGCAATTGTGACTAATGTCAGTCCGATTTATCTGAGGAACCCGGCACGATGTGTTATTATTGTCCGAGTCGTGTGTATTTCATGTGTAACAAAATTCGAACTAAGGAATGAATCAATGTCCTCAAATGAAACGTTTTGAAATCTACCCGACTGAGCTTTAGTTTGAGATACTTCATTTGTATTGCCATTGGAATTTGGAACATTTGTTTGGACATCTAGAATATTAAATTCTTGCATTTCCACATTTTCCAAGTCAAAATCATTTTCTTCTAAAAATTTGGAGACTACAGCTGCGGTATATGCGTCAAAATGATCAGACATTTTGTTTTGTTTTTTTTTTTTATTTTACGATTGTTCAAAGCAGACGATTTTTCATTGAATAGGGGTGGTGAAAGGAATTAGGAAACTGACAATCTACAATGCACTTTTAACAATGCCGTTGTTTGTTTATATTTAAATCTGTTGTGTTATGCTAGTGAAATGATTCGATTTAGAATAAGCAAGTGTTCGGTTTTAATGTATCAATAAAATGATTCAATTAAAATAATTTATAAAAGTACTAAAACTTTTTCATTTGTTTAATTGTTTCAGTTTACAATCATGTGTGTATTCATCGTAATACAACAAGGGACGTAACCACTACACTTAAAGTTGTCTAAAAGTAGTTCTGGCGGGAAAAAACTGATATTTCACATGTGAAATATCGGAATTTATTTCACGGATAAATCTCCATAATTCACACCTATCTATATAATAACTTATTTTATTTTGTCAAGTACGAAAAAAAAAAAAATATTTGTTGAGTTCGGAGGGCACATTTTTCAGCAACTTGTTTTATGTAAGAAAAACAGCAACATTACCTATGACATATATTTGCATATCAGGATTATATTTTTGTACAAATCACACTAAATGATACTCACAGATATTCTAAGTTTGGTAGATTGTTGAAATTGTTGTCCTCTATCACTGATATGTCATTGTCGGATAAAGTTCTATAAATAGTCAACAAATTCCTTATGTTTATACTTTCTGAAATATGTAGCTTTCTGTTGTGTCTTAAGCAATACATATAACACAATATTGCGAAAATTTTAGTTGTTACAATTAAACGTATTTATATTCTTTTTAAGAAAAATAAACAAGCCCTATAATTATTGTAGCTATCTACAAAGTGGGCTTGAATAGCGGTTTCAACGAATGCCTGTAATCTTTAGCTGTTACACTGTACTTGTGTGTTTGATTATAATTCAACTAGTTATTTTATTTTGTTGTGGAATTTGGATATTTTGTGTAAACTGTTCTTAGCCTAAATAACTTATACATAATACATGTATTGCAAGTTCCAGAAAGGAAAAAGATTGCAACACGTAGCCATGTGTCCCCCGCCGCAATAGAAAGAGGTGTAATGTGAGTGTAATGCTATCCATGTGATATATTTATCAAATCGAGAAAGCATCCGAGATGCAACAGCCTAGTTACAAGTCAAAATATGTGTGCATTTGATTAATCTATTCACCCTGATCATAAATATATATGGCTTAGGGATGGGGATCTCAACCATTAAAAA
>MJUT01025711.1:19110-49721 GCA_002080005.1 Gigantidas platifrons
ACTAAAGATCGAGTAACACGAACACCACTAAAAACTAAAGATCGAGTAACACGAACACCACTAAAAACTAAAGATCGAGTAACACGAACACCACTAAAAACAGGCGGTGAACTCAGGTACTAAGGAATGGTAGGTTTTCTTACATCTTCCTTTTTTTGAGTTTTTGTTCAAGACGGTGCATGATGTGTTAGAGGGTTTGATCGATAGTCGATATAACGGATGTTGAATAGTGACGTCATCAAACGTCAAGGGTTATCAAAACATTTAACAAAAACTTACGTATAAAATATCCTTTATACATACTTCTTTTTATCTTAGATACGTGTGGTATAAACAAGAACACCGTTAGCCTGTTGAACATTGATTTTATTTATAGAATCTTAGCTATATGTCCAGAAAAATTGCCACAAAGCTACGTCAACAAAGCAAATCTAACGTGGAAAACATTCGTTACATACTTTTAATAACTCCTTCGAAATATTAAAAAAATGTGAAATTGAAAAAAAGCATGTAAATACAGACCATGCAATGTAGATTGGTAAAAAGTGTTGATTTTTCCATGTAATCAGTTTAGTTCACTTCAAAATATCAATGGTTATGTGAGTCAACAAAGAACGTATTAATATTTCATGTTTCGACTTTTTGCCATCATACCAAAATCAATTAGTAAGCGTCTATCTGTCTGGAAAAAAAAGTTTGATATCGGGAACGAAAAATTACTTAGGCCAAAATAATTATTCGACAAAACCAAATACTCCAGATTTCAAAACTTGTAATGGATGAATATTAACAAAATCATATGAATGATATTATTTATTGTAAAAGTTCATTGGCAACACTAATACCTATCACAATCAAAGCAGCAATTTAATTTTATATTTTGCAAAATAAAAAAGGAAAAAGGAACTAAATCAACTCGGAGAATGTAATGTCACTGTTTAAAGAATCAAACTCATTTTCTGGAATATATATATAGACCTATTATTAAAACAACATTTTACTTTAAAATAATAATAAAAAAAAGAATTCAAAAACAACAACAACAACATGTTTTAAAGATATTTTGTTGTTTCCGACATTTCGTAGATTTCGATGTAAAGTAAATTTCGCATTGGTTTATATTTATTATTTAAGTAGGCAGTATTTAGCACCAAGTTCATGTCTACAACAACACTGCCTATCATTCCGGAGAACCAGAGTCCATCCTACATTTACGTTATTTGTGTTTCTTTGCTTATAGAGATGCCCAACATATATTGGTTATATGAGTGACATGGTGGGCATCTTTTTGGAAAGTTGGGACCGATTGTCCTTCGTGTATCCGTGGGTTCACCCCCAGTTTTTGGTGGGTTTTTTTTTTTTTTTGTCTTCGTCATGTGTCTTGTGTTTCCGGTTTCTCTAGATTGTCCATTCTTGATTGCCCCTTCGGATTTCTCTGACTGACTTTTATTTCCAGGGCAACAGATAGTAAATGACATCTTTAATTTTATTTCATTGATATTTATCTGACTGAATTTTGTCCAAGGATGTTCAAACGTCCTTCACACATTTAGACTTTTGATTAATGGACAAAGATAGACTAATAATTCGATTGGATGAACATGAAAAAGAGGTCAGACAGTATTACTTACTGTCTGATCTCATTGCTCTGTCATCATGCAATCGAAATTATTATCGACGGTACCAATTTCATGGAAAACAGTTCTACATACAATACCCTGAAACATTCTGAACAGTTTACAGAATGAAAACATATGGACCTTTGAACGCAACAAATAAATATACAATATTAGTGTATTGTAGAAGAATATAGAAAATATTTGTATGAGGCTAAGGAACTGGGAGGAAAATGCGAGGCTTCAGCCGAGCATTTTCCCCCAGTTCCGTGCCGAATACAAATATTTTCTATATTCTTCTACAATACACTGATATTGTTTTTATCCTGCAATTTAGGTTAGGTAGTGTTTTTTTTTTAATTTAGAAAAATAAATATTCCTCAAACCTTTCGTGGGCCCCAAAGTAAGTCTTGAAGCTGTATTCGTATATTATACAAATACAGCATACCTGTATACCAAGATGACGTCATTGACGTCATAGTGTTTGAAACGTAAAGATTAGACGTTATTTGGCTTCTGTACGCTTCAAGTTTGATACAATTTAACTAAAATAAGTTTTCAAGGTAAGCTTTTTAATTACTTTTGTGTGTATTGTTGTAAATATGACATGATGGATTTCACATTTTCAAGATGGCAGATCTGTATGTTCTATTTATAACCTGTGGCGTGTCTTGAAGCTGTATTTGTATATTATACAAAATACAGCACACTTGTATTCGACACATGTTATTTGCTTACTAGAGTGCTCATTGCAGGATAAAATTGATTAAAATCCAAAATGAAAGTTTTATATTCTATTACCTTGTGTATCGCCATTATGGGGGAGTTTTATATTCTGTTATTGTTTGGAAGACATGATATTTTATTTTTGTATTATTTCACTATTGATTCTTGTTTCACGGATTCTGATTACCCCCCTTTGGTATCTTCAAACTCTTCTTAATACTGTAATATTTACCCCCGAAATATTGATAGATAAAACTTATATAATAATATGAAAATATATACTTTATAACTGTTAAATTCGCAATTTATGTTGATTATTGAGATCATATGCTATTGGCAAAGCCGACCAAAGTCGCTAAGAAAAACGCACATGTATGACAGGTTGGACCATAACTATCAAAGAATTCGATCAGGTACAAGCATAAAATGTGGTTTTGTAATAGCTTCATACAAACACAGAAGTTTCAGGGTTGTGGGTGTTTTTTTAAACATCTTGGACACAATTTTAGTTATATTAGTTTGATGGTGTATGTGTAGGGATTCCAGGCGAAAATCATCAACGTATTACTTGCTATATGTCATGGAGAAATTTTAAATATCACATAATATAATGTTGTGTCGATTATACTTCGCCAATGGAGGGCTTCGAATTTTCCTATCGCACCGGCGTTGGAATCTACTTAGAGTACTGGGGATTTAACAATCTCAGGAACTGACACTCCACAGTGATACCGAAACAGCCGTAGTCATAGCAATAATAGTACATATAACTGATAAATGTAAAAAAAAATGTGCATTGCAACTAATAAATGCACCAATATTGCTTGGTGACAGAGCAATTATCGTTCAAACACGGACTATTCATATTTTAACGGTTGTATTCGTTGTCCATAGACAGCCCTTTCGTTATTTCTGTATATTATAAGATACTGATGTCCTTTTCTTAAATATTCATGAAATATTTGCCACTGGACGTATAGCAATTTAAACAAAGACGGTACTGAATCAAGGTTTCTAATTGATCAAATTAAAGTCATCAATTTTATGGTCTCTATGATGACCTGGTAAACTGCTACAGCATACCTGGCTCTTTACTCATTGATGACTTATTGCTGGATTTGTAACAAGAGTAACACGACGGGTGTCACACGTGGAACAGGAACCTGCTTACCAGTCCGGAGCACCCGAGTTCACCCCCTTTTAATGGAGTTCGTGTTGCTGTTGATGACACCAATGACATCTTCAAACGTTTCTTGAACAACATCATAAAAATGAATCAAAACATTAGAAATGTTGTAAATTTATGGAGACGATAAAAAAGATGTCTCCCCATCATGGTAATGTGATTACATTTTATGATGGTCAACAATTCTAACAATATCAACAACCATCTCTTACCTCAAATGTATGTGTTATCTTCCCTGTAACTGGTTTACGAAAATAATAGCGTTCATTCCTTCATTTTTAAATTTAATAAATCAATAATTACTTATAATAAGAATATACATTGTACTATAACTTAATAGAGCTTCATGGAGTCGTCGTGGCCATGATCGTATGGTAGTTGGATTTACAACTTCTATGCAATCAGGGATCATCACCACTGCTGTTGTGAGTTCGAATCTCAATCAGGGCGAGGTGTACAACATTATGTGATAAAGTTTGTCAGTGACTTGCGGCAGGTCGGTCGTTTTATCTGGTTTCCTCCACCAATAAAACTGACCGCCACGATATAACTGATATATTGTTAAATGTGGCGTTAACACCATCAAGCAAACACACAAACAAAATAGAGCTAGGTGTTAACATAAGGTCTTATCCATATCAAATGATTATTAGTTGATTTCACGAGCACCTAGGCAATACCTGATATTTTGGTAGGGTCCGTGTTGCTCGTCATTTTAGATTTCTGTGTTATGTTTTTGTTTGTTTTGCTTGTCTTTAATCTGTGTCTTGTACTCAATGTTGCCCGTGTCTCTAGATTGTCCATTCTTGATTACCCCTTCAGTGTCTTGTACTCAATGTTGCCCGTGTCTCTAGATTGTCCATTCTTGATTACCCCTTCAGTGTCTTGTACTCAATGTTGCCCGTGTCTCTAGATTGTCCATTCTTGATTACCCCTTCAGTGTCTTGTACTCAATGTTGTCCGTGTCTCTAGATTGTTCATTCTTGATTACCCCTTCTGTGTCTTGTACTAAATGTTGTCTGTGTCTCTGGATTGTCCATTCTTGAATTTCCTTTCGGTTTTCTCTAACGTTTATTTGAAAGAGTTTATTATTTAACCTGTTAATTGTTTTCGTTTTTCGAGTTTCAAGATCACAAACGTCTTGACAAGTGAAATAAAGCTATCAGTCCATCATCAAAACTATTAAACAACATCAAAGACATGAAACAATTAGAATTCTTGCCTATTGATCAAAGATGTTCAATTAAGATATAGATGGCTGTAAATATCAGCAATTAGTATTTACTTTAAATTGTAGCTTATTAATGTTTCATGTTTTCTCGCCTTTGCACCACGGAAACGAAATCAATTGAAAAATGTCTTTTTGTCTGTGAATAGTTCAATATCTGGGACAGTATGCATTAATATTATAAATACTTGTTATTATCATTTGTTTAAACAATATTTACAGTAATACTTGAATTGCGATTGTCAATCCGTGAATTTTCTGAAGGATCCAGTCATAAATAAAACTACGTATAGTATTACTTTCATATTGGTTTTTGATTGGGATATTCTCTCTCTGATATTGTTAACGAAATTGCCATTGATTTTTATCAGGAATATCTCTTAATTAAATAATTTATATATATTTGGTTAATTATTAATTAGGTTTTATTCAGTTAACAATTCTGAGGGTTTGTTTTGTCCATTTTTATATGAACATTGACTTAATGTTTTGAAATTAAGTTTATTTTCATGAAACCATTAAAGGATGTATCATTCTGCATAATGCTTACAATTGATTTCTAAACGATGTATTTTGAAGTTATAGGAAAATTGTTCCTTTTGAGGTAAAACACCAGTCTTTGAGAATAACGTTTAAAAGTTTATGGTGTATAAAACTAAGAATAATGATAATAAACGGAGAAAGCTAACTGTCAAAACGATGACTCATTTCAATTTTCGTCAACGTTTTAGAATATACTATACGTGATACATAGTCCTTGATAATAGCGTCAAGCCTAAACGTTGGACTTCAGCAGTAATAAATAATATTTGAATGAACTATTCCCTTTGGCTTTGTCTTTGGAATAAATGAAGTTAAGAATTTTCTAATTATTTCGGTCAAACTATTAAGAAATATAATGTATTTGTCCATTTTTAGTCAGCGCGTGTACGACTATTAATTGACTGGAATAAATCGGTCATGATTTGTGAACTAAAATGGTTTTAAAGCCTTCATCTAGATAATGAGAGAAGAATAAAACCATAATCCTTAATAAAATGTCATCCTCTATGACATGACATTAAACAGGAGGGTCTAGAGGGATGTTGTCGTGCCTGAAAAATGGTACCCTTCTAAAGATGTCTTTTGCCGATGAGGTATATTAAAATGCACTCTAGAAATAGAGATTTCATATTTAAACAAAACATGCGCTTAAAACAACTTAATGGCAATATTTGATATATAAATCTTGAGGATGAGCTGGAAGAGTGACACTTCGAGATGAAAGGGGTTAGTAGAAAGAGAAAGAGCTGTAAGGGTTACTTGTTGGGAGCATCATGTAAACTCCTTTGTATTAATGGCATCTTAAAAGGTAATATAATGAAAACACTTTTATTACTTTGAAGGATAAAAGGTAATTACACGTATCATTTTCTATTACCCTGCATCCCATTTTGGTCTGCTTTTCCATGAGATTGATTGATGCCAGTGCAGTTTGGGCAGACATGACATTGGTGTAACTAATTGGGATTTATGGAGCATAAAAACACACAACGAAGCACAGATAGTGAATCTGTTTCATTAGCTAACTATAGTATGATATGAAAGACCATTAATTCGGGGCTTCATGATTTGGGAGATTTTGAAATATTAGTAGTCTCGTGGAATTCGATTTTTCTTGATGGCTTTATTGAAAAAGGGCAGTTTGGTAAACTTTAAAATCCAAGGCGTTAGTGATCCAATGTAATTTAGTTGAAATGACATAGAACCCTGTTTATATTGTGACCAAAATCAACAATTGTAAGAAAACATAAAAGACTGGTGAAGTCATGATACCACCATAAGAAAAACCATTTTGACACCTCTGGGCCTCTTGCATGGAAACTAGTAGGGCTTGAATCCCGATAAAGCAACTCTAACATTTATTATGTGTCAATGATCATTTTGTTAAAATCTTGTGGTAGTATAAAAAATATGTTCCAAACGTCTCACAAAACCTGCTAACATTTGGAATATAGTTGTTAGGTGGATAAATCAAGTGCTCCAAAAAATGAAGCATCTCCTGTTCCGTTAATATCACCCGTCATGAAACCATTGTTCCCAAAGCTAACTAGTAGCTGAAATGGATATATCACTAGTTCACACTGGGAAAATGACCATGATGTCAATAAATATTCAACCACTGTCCCTTTGAGTACCCAAATAAAAAATAATAAAGCAACAATACACCCGAATGGCATGAGGCAATAAGTTTTCTTTATAAACAGATGTCTATAGTATGTATGACCATTTGACTGAAATACATGAAAACGAAAAAACAATTAACTCCCCTTTTGCACCTGAAAAATATATGTTGCATTGCAAAATTGCCGGATACATGTTGGTTGTGTAGCGAAACAAATCAAAAACCATTTATTGTGATAAGATGGATGACACATTACGCTTAGTGAACCGCAAGCTGACAACAAATTAAACTAAACAATCTGTGTAGGTCGTTGTTTGTCCTTTTAGTCATTGTGTTGTCTGTCCTTCTTCGATTTACGTATTCTGATTACCCCTTTGGGTATCTTCAAGCTCTTCTGGTTAACAACAAGCAGAAGCATCTGTAATATTAACAATCTAGATAAGAAAACAAGCATCTTTACAGTACATACAATTCATCCATTGTTATATCAATACACTATGTTAATACACTGAGTTAATAGACAAGCTGTCTGTCAATGTAAGTATTTTGCAGAACATATATGAGAATATAAAACTCGTTTCATTAGTCTTCTAGAAAACTATTAATGCACATGAAATACTTACACATAAAAAGCCAATAATAAACAGATGGCCTCTCGTGTCGGCTATATTCTTGATGTACTAGATATAAGATAGACATTAATGTTTATTTCATGGAATAATTTCTCTTGATTAACGATTTTGTGGTCTTGAAAAAAAGTATCATCTTAACCGATATAACAATCCTTTCATGTGGATTATTGGTTC
Source organism: Gigantidas platifrons (assembly GCA_002080005.1). NCBI lineage: Eukaryota > Metazoa > Mollusca > Bivalvia > Mytilida > Modiolidae > Gigantidas > Gigantidas platifrons. The sequence continues at coordinate 26,837 of MJUT01025711.1, forward strand.
AGTGTAAAACTATAAAGATAAGACACCATGTTCCTCCTAAAAAGGGAGAACTATTGAGTCGTTAATTGAAAAACAAAAAGCAAAAAATAGTCTGTGCGATCTGTTGTAGATATGATGCAATATAATGAAATTTGTCAATACATACGGATTGTAGATAAATTCTTCCGGATTCTTACTTTTCTTCCACCAATAAAACTCGACGTGACGATAAAGCGGACACGTAGTTCATTTAACCTTAAGTGAACAACCATAACACGATCCTTAACCTGCGTTTTAATGGGAAATATCAATACATGGACGTTATCCTTTCTACCAATCAACATATATAAAGGATACAATGACATATCTTCACTCCGTCCCAAGTGACAATTATATTGTATAGAAATGTAAACCTAATAATATTTTGCATCGCAGATTATATTTTATTTCATAAACGATCTCATACAATTATTGGAACTGAAGATGATGTGAAATAAAAATGAAATGTAGATATTTAATTTGGTGTGCACGATGCGTGTAATCTTTGGTGGGGTCGTGTTGCTGACCTTTATAGTTTTTGGTGGGGTCGTGTTGCTGGCCTTTATAGTTTTTTGCTTTTTGTTTTTCTTCGTTCTGTGTCTTGTGTACCCCATGTTGCCAGTTTCTCTGGACTATCCATTCTATGATTAATTTTTCAAGCTTCCACATGAAGATATTGGCGTATGAAGATGCCATCTTTGTTCACATAGCTGTTCCGTTGATTTGTAAAAAATGCTCTCCATTAAATGTAAAATTATTATGCTTCAGTACAATCATACAATCTGCACCTCACACGCCACTTTCCTGGTTTCGTTTCATAGACGACGTTGACATGAAGTCAACCGAGTCGGAAGAAACCCTCAATCGTTTCTTTGACCATGCCAACAATGTTCACCCCACTATAAAATTCACCCATGAAACATCTAGAAATAACATATCCTTTCTGGATACTTACACCACCTGTGAAAATGGTATTATGTCAACTGACATATACAACAAACCGACAGATAAACATCAGTACCTGTCCCCACAGAGTTGTCATCCTACACATTGCACCAAAAGTATTCCATACAGCCAAGCTCTCCGAATAAAACGCATCTGTTCCAATGAACAAACTATAAAAAAACGGCTTGGAGAACTGAAATGTCATCTGAAAAAGAGGGGTTACAACAATGCGAGCATTAACCATTGTTTTAACAAAGCTAGTGGTATTGACAGAAAAGACCTCATCCAATATAAAGAAAAGAACGCGAACAATAGAGTGCCATTTGTCATCACATACCATCCTGCGCTCAGTAATTTATCCAACATCGTTCGTGAGCACTGGACAACCATGCAAAAACACCCAGAATTGTGCAAAATCTTCAAAGAGCCACCCGTCTTGGCTTTCAGGAAACCCAAAAGTTTGAAAGATATCTTGGTGAGAGTTGACATCTCCCCTCGATCTGCCTACAATGGTCAGTGTCAAAAATGTGATTCGAGACGATGTATGACGTGCAAAAAGATCAAATGCACACACAAATTCAGCAGCACACATACAGGAGAAGAATTCATCATATACTGCAATGCCAACTGAAAGACAGAAAATATTATCTACCTCCTGTAATGTGCAATTTGTGGTCTTCAATACATCGGAGAAACTAAACAACAACTTAGTAAACGCCCGAATGGCCACAGAAGCGATGCAAATTGCAAACCTGACCTTCCAATCAGCAGACATCTCAGATCGACGGGTCACCATGATTCTTTCGGCAAACTGAAGGTCACCATAATTGACCATAACCCCAAGTGGGATGATAAAAGCAGACAGGAAAGGGAAAGCTTCTGTATTAGAAAACTTAAGATCTTATCATCGAATGGAATCAATGAGAAAAAATAATATCCTTTCTTGACTCCTATTTTTGTTGGTCGCCTCCAGTCCCATTATAACATACAGTTTGCTCAATTAGCCCAAAGTATATATTCCACACTTTGGTGGGCCGTTATTGTGAATGAGTTTGTGTATCATACCGTTTTCAAAAATATTTTTGACAGTTCATTTTGATACATTTACCAATAATGTCTCATTTTAATTTTATTTCTAATTTAACATTGATTTAAATGAGTAGCCCTATTGTGTATTTATATTATTGTTATCGTATTTTCATTAATTTATATGTAGGATTTCAATTCTTTTATGTATGTAATTTCATATGTACAATTTCTGGATCTTTTGTCCCGTACATGGCCCTTCAAAAACTTTTTTTTGAAAGAAGCCACCATATTGGTTCGAAATTTTATTTCATTAGACATTGATAAAGTACCTCGGTGGGACGAACATTTTGTCATTCAACGGAGTGTTTAATTCTTTATCACTTTGTTTTGTGTACTTGGTGTTGTTTTACAAACCATTTTAGACGTTTATATTTATATATTATTCAGAAACTACCCATTTACAACCGGAGCAAACATCAGGGGGTACCAATGTTTGCGTCTAATAATCATAAATAAACAACTATATTAAAATGAGCATAAATCATACACGAACATTAAATATAAGACATTTTCATCAAAGAACAAAAACATATCAAAGTCATTGTCTAAGACTTACGACAGTAGAGCTAAATACAAGGAACCTGTGTATGCAAGTTATAGTTTGACCTCCGACCTTTTATGTAGGTGTGTGCTTCATAGTTATTAGTACATGTACCAATATCATGCATTTAATGAAAACATAGATATCTAATTTAGTGCACACGACACGTTTCTGGAATAACCTTCATCAGGTACGTTACTGGAATAACCTTCATCAGGTACGTTACTGGAATAACCTTCATCATGTACGTTACTGGAATAACCTTCATCAGGTGACACTGAAAATAGAAAGATTGGAAAGTCTAATAATATACAGTTTTACGGACAATAAAACCAAAGGGCTTAAACAGGATAACCTAAATCAGCTAAGGTCACCTATACCCGAGGGAGGAGAACAAGTAAACCAAAGGGCCTAAACAGGATAACCTAAATCAGCTAAGGTCACCTATACCTGAGAGAGGAGAACAAGTAAACCAAAGAGCCTAAACATGACAGCCTAAGTCAGCTAAGGTCACCTATACCCGAGGGAGGAGAACAAGTAAACCAAAGGGCTTAAACAGGATAACCTAAATCAGCTAAGGTCACCTATAAATGAAGGAGAGAACCTTAATATGATTAATAATTACATTATATAGGAATTGGAATAACTTAATAAATGGAAACAATGCACGAAAATAGTAATGGCTGTATATGTAAGGCATAATAATGTACAGTAAAACTATCCACTCATACACTATCTCATATAAAATAATGTACAGTAAAACTATCCACTCATACACTATCTCATATAAAATAATGTACAGTAAAACTATCCACTCATACACTATCTCATATAAAATAATGTACAGTAAAACTATCCACTCATACACTATCTCATATAAAATAATGTACAGTAAAACTATCAACTCATACACTATCTCATATAAAATAATGCCCAAACTACAAACTATCACTCTGCAATTGTGGCCTGGGTCTTTTTCCGTCATGACAGTGTGCAGGTGCAATAATGTCAAAATGACACCCTTTCATAGTGGACATTATTTTATGTTACATATACAGGTCAAAGTCAATCGTAATGAAGATCTATCACATGAGTTGGGCATTAAAATAACTTTTAGAAAATTCGTCGACATTTTTCTAATATATCACTCTACAATTTAACTTCCAAGACTTCAACAGTCCACGCCAAAATGCTACTATGTGAAGTACTTATTGACTCGGTTCGTTCATACTATGTAACAGTACGTTTATTTGTCTCGGAGCAATATGAGTAATATATTTTTCTCCTCATCTTCAAATTAGATTTCCAAATATATTTGCAAAATGCCATTCTTTGACAGTAAGCAGCTGTTTTTCAGTGATTAATGTTTATTTGATGTTGACATTCCGGCTTTGTTGTATTAATTATTTCAAACCAAGATTTTTTGTCTGAATGTAGAAAATCATGTCTGCTTTATAGCATGAAATGTACTAATTCAGACGTATCAAAACTGGACCTTTTAATTTGATGGATTGTTAATAAAAAAAAAAACCAATACATTAACATTTGTGCAGTGGTGTTAGGAGTACAGTGTAGACAAAAGATAAATGTTCAATTAAATAGATTCACAATTCCTTTCGTGAATCCACTACAAACGCACATTACCAACCTCCGAAGATTACTGTAGTACATGGACGATGCCCGAAAATAAAATAAAAAGCCACGACAACAATAGCAATACAAACAAAAGAACGCACGATGAGACCATTTGCTCAGGTTTCGGGATGAGACGACCTGCCTGCTTCACTTCTGAAACCTTTATTGTACAACTGAGACAACCCCAGCAATGTATTTATTTTGAAATCTGAAAATCTAGAAACTGAATAAGCACATTTAAAATAAAAAGTGACAACTATAGGCAACGTCTTCCCTATGTAAAACAAAATGAAGTAAGGTAACACTAGATCACAGAAAGCAATGAGCCTCACAATGAAGTAAGGTAACACTAGATCACAGAAAGCAATGAGCCTCACAATGAAGTAAGGTAACACTAGATCACAGAAAGCAATGAGCCTCACAATGAAGTAAGGTAACACTAGATCACAGAAAGCAATGAGCCTCACAACAGTCTTACGTAGAAATCGTAATGCACAATATTTGTCCCAATGCATAGACAAACGGTATACAAATCGCAAACCAAACATAAATGTCATGGTATTTAATATTACTTATTTATTTACATTTTTGTATATAATGTGACCCAACAAATACTTCAACTTGCTTGGTGGTGAAATAGCGTTGTTTTCGAAGTCACCAAACTCGTCTTCATATAACTGTTATCGCTCTTGTATTAGTTTGCAATGTGATGTTGCAACACATTGATGGACACATACTTTTTTCTTAATGCATGATTGATTGGTTGGTGTTTAACGCCAACTTTAGCAATATTTCAGCTATATCGTGGCGCTTTCTTAATGTAAGTTTTATGACAAAAAGAATAAATTGATAATCACTGTGCCCTCATGATATTAAACGATTAATTATTTTAACACAAGAATTATTTCAATGCTATATGGCGCTGTTTATTGAATCTTAATAATTTTGCGCATAATCTATAACGTTTCCTCGTGAGCTTTCTTAACGTTGATAGATATGCAATCCTACAAGCATAAATCCCCGTGGAGTTTACCGCAATTTGACAATTTACTTCCGCATACAAAATTAATTTTGATATTACATTCTTATTATTCTTAATCAGTTACACAATGGGGTTACAGTTTTGTTGAAATCGATAAACAATTTCACTTTCTATTTATTTGAAAGAACCTTGACAGATAACATAAATCCTTGTAAAATATTAATCAGGAATCCGTGGAAATTAACGTTAGAGATTACCAAAGGGGCAATCGACAAGGACAATCCAGAGAAACTGCAAGTCGCTTTAAGGATAAATAGTATATTAAGAATCTTACCCAATAGCTACACTGATGTTCGTTTCATCATTATGCATTTACACCGTGTTTGTAACATGAGTAACACGACGGGTGTCACTAGATGAGCTGGAACAGCATACCCTTCCGGAGCACCTGAGTTCACCCCCGTTTTTAGCGGTCTTCGCATTGTTCAATCTGTGGTTTTCTAAGTAGTATATTGTCGCTCATTGTTTGTCTTTTTGATCTTTTTCTGTTGGCTATTGTATTGTCTCTTCATCTTCAAATTAAGGTTTCTGATTACCCCTTTGGTATATCTTCCAACTTTTCTTATAAGACTTTGGTCGTGAATGAAGGACTTTATTTTACCGTTTAGAAGTACATTGTACGATGTTTTACTATGAGACTTCATGTTGTTCTATTTATTTCATTGCTGATTTTATGTCCATAGGATTGTTTTTACCGCTATCAAGATTATGATTTTTTCAAAGTTTCCTCCAAATGGTTTTCCTCTATGTTTGCATAATAATTGCATCAACCGACATCTTTCATGGAAACCAATTGTAACGTGGTTAAATAAATGCAAAGGACTAGAACAGATATATATCATAACAACATAACGAACGCAAAAGCAAAGAAATGTTTGAAGATACAAAAAGGGTAGTCAGAATCCGTAAATCGAAGACGGATAGACAACACACTGGCCAAAAGAAAAATGACAAAAGGACAAACAAGGATAAAACATTACACATAAAACTAAAGATCAAGTAACACGAACCTAAAGAAAATATTTGTAATTCGTGAACTGCCATAAACCAGCAATAGCGTGACCATGTGGTCTGGACGGGTTACAATCACGATGCCGTAAAAAGTAATCTACACACTGCATTAATCATGCATCATCGTAAGATAAGCATCCGCCCTCCAGAGTATAATTACCAATTGTTACATCCGTTTACCATGTCGTAAACTCCAAATCCCCGAAGATGATATGCATCACTAAATATTGTAGGGGAACTAAAGGATTAAACCTGTGGACAAAATCATACCTGGAATACATTAGACATGAAAGAAGTTATACATGCATGCAAGTGTAGAATATTTTTAAGTAATGTTTTTTGTAATGGTGGGACATTTTACCAGATAAGAATAGACACGTGTATTTAAAATCTTGATAATTACGACATCCTATTAAATAGCTCATTAACTGCGATACATAGTCCCAAGTTACTATATCATGAATATTTGCTACTACAAAAGAACTAAACAATAGTTGTGAAAGTTCAGTTATCATAATTGTCATCAACTATAATGTAGATTTCAACATGTCTTTGATGTCAGTTTCAATGTATAAACAAGAATGTTTTCGAATGTAATACATGTCAAAAATGTAAAAAGTCGATGGTTAAATTATAAGGAAATGAATCGTCTATAGCAAATCCTTTCATCACAAATGATACATACATCCATAAATAAGATGGCTGATTGTGCTCTCCGGTATACATGAAAAAAAAAAAAAAAACCTCTTAATATGCAAAATTAAAACTGTTTTTTGACAGAATAGCATAGATCTTTATCCATTTTGATGAGATATTCAAAAAGTGCAACAACACCTTCTAAGAAAGTCCGATCAAAGTGCAGTACCGATTTGTGAACTTCCATATGGTAATAAATAAGCATGCACAAGTTGATTGAATTCCCATTTTAAATGTAGGAGAAGAAGTACGTTCAAATTTTTGTGACGGACAGACGGTGGGACAGGACGAAGCCCATATTTCTCCAGCAGAAGGCGATGAACACAATAATTATTGCTAATAGCGAAATTTAATTGTTACATTATTATTATGAAATAACATAATTGGCCAGGAAATATATTTATGTTTCATAATCCAGAGAATACAAAAATAGTTTGAAACAGGGTAAATCACAATAAAGGGAAAAGTATGTTTTGAATGGAGGGTTGGATCACTGTACCCAATTTTGAAGTTATATTATGACTATGTCCTGACTATTTGAGGGAGGGAACCAGAAATGTTATAAGGAACTAACCGTTGCACCCCCGGTCCTGAAGTGGTGTACATAATCCGTAAAATCTGAGGTGGTTTTAAGGAACGCAAATCTAGGGCAGTAGTGTTAGGGTTGTGGTCAGCAAGTCTCGGACAGTAGTATTAGGGTTGTGATCAGCGAGTCTAGGACGGTAGGGTTAGGGTTGTGATCAGCGAGTCTAGGACGGTAGAGGTCGGGTTGTGGTCAGCAAGTCTAGGGAAGTAGTGCTAGGGTGGTGGTCAGCGAGTCTAGGGCAGTAGTATTAGGGTTGTGGTCAGCGAACTCATCCAATGTAGCAAGTGCATATTGTTGTTATTCTGTTAGTAATGACATAGTAGCCAGCGTTGTATATTAAAACATTTAGCATGCTCCTTTGTTCGGCGAACGCATTATATTTCGAAAACATGATCAATGTGTTCGCTCAAGCTGATAATTTAATCTACAGTTTTATTGAAATTTATAAATTACCTCCATATATCGATTGGAAATATGATATAGCAGAATTAAAGAAAAAGTGCTTCCTTGGGATTATTGTATCTTCGTTTACGATCTGCACAAACAAGACATCAACGTGTTTTTATAATTAAAAGATATATCAGTGATTCCATATGCTCAATATCCAGAATCTCTGTATTGGCGTTTCATTTTAAACAGGAAAAGCTTTAAAGTTTCCTTTAACTTAATAACTTATTAGAAAATAATAATTATAAGTTATTAAATGAAACTTACAAGCTTGAAACTTAAAAATTGATTGGTTGGCTTATGGTGTTTAATGCCACTTTCAACAATATTTAGGTTATATCATGGCGGTCAGCTGTATTGGTGGAGGAAACCGGGGGAAACAAATTGAAAGCTATTGATTACCATATAATATATGTAGATTGGTCAAATGAAACTTACAAATCGAAAATACTATAAGTAGGTTGGTCAAATGAAATTTACAAGCTTGAAACTTACAAATTGAAAACTAATGATAATATATGTAGGTAGGTCTTGGCTAGTTAGGTTTTACATTTGGTTCATTTTGATGAGACCTTATAAGTGTGTATCTCTTCGCGAAGTACTATAAATATTAAGTAGCATTTCGCGTGTTATGTTTATAATTTTGTGTGTAATCTTACATGCTATCATGTAACGTTGATCAATACGATATAAGACACAGTGAATGTGTAATTCTCTTATGTCTTATTAAAGGCACATATTATAGCCTCATGCATATTGTATTGATATTAGCAACTATGGAACTCCAAATTACAGTACAAAACATAATAGTAATGTAAAAAAAAATATCAATATCCATTCTTAGTGTTCTACATGGTAACTTAGCTTTCGATTGTTTAAGCATAGGCAATTTTATTCAAACTCATAAATGTGTAAAAATCGTTTCTTGTTCAAATATATAATTTAACCAGGCTTTCTATGCTATATGTTGCTTCCTGTGAGTTGTTTCACAGAGAAAAAACAAGGAAGAAAGAAAAGCATTAAACTGAAATTAATCACAGGGAAAACAGCTGTTAAACCTGTAAAAGAATTGTATAATGTCAACGTAAAATCAATTAGAAAATTCCAAATTAATTACAAGACTCGTTCCCCCTAGGAAATCTAATTGTGGGATTGCGTTTTGATGAAAGTATAAAAGAAAGTCGATGTGAGCTCCTATAGAGACATACATATGTTTTACTTTGCATGCTAATTATCAACCTTATTTGCTTTACAATCAGTTCCGAATGAAATATATGCAACATCATGTTTATTTTGGTAAGTAGTGGTCTGGCACAAGCCAACTTCTAAATAATACCAAATTCACATTTTCCTACGTGGATATCACGCCACTGTCATTCAGGAAAGCATTGCAATGTTTTGTTTTGGTAGAAATGTTATCCTTAATAAAATCGTAGATATTTAATTTCTGGAACAACCTTCATGTGGTATGGTAATAATCAAAAGATGGCAAAGTCAAACAATTGAAATGTTTTGACTTTTTATAACAGAAGCTATCAATAATAAAAGTTTTAAGATACCAATCGAGTAATCAGAAGCCGTCAATCGAAGAAGGATAGACAACAATGTCCAAAAGAAAACGGACAAACGGACAAACAATGATACACAATACACTACATAGAACACGAAAGATCGAGCAAGACGAACTTCACTATGATACATTATTAATGTTGCTATCTTCATAAGAAAATGGATCAAACTATTCCAACAGCTACACTAGATAGGCTATTTAATCATGCGTCTTTCATGATAAATACAGTCAAACCTGCCCTAGTGACCACCTCTATTAAGTTACAGTCAAACTGCCATAGTGACCACCTCTATTACGTAATAGCTTGTATTATGTCACCTTAATTTTAATTTCCCTTCACAGTGCATTTTATATTAATTAAACCTGTATTAAGTGACCACCTGTCTTATGTGACCCTATTTCAATGTTCCATTGGAAGGTCATATAAGACAGGTTTGACTGTAAGTATAATGTTCGTACATAAACTGAAGTTCCGTTATTCTTTAAGCTAACGGTTGTAAATGTCAAGTGAGCAATATTTTGCAATATTCATGTTATGTTAACAGGTGCAAAAACATAAAAACAATCAATCGATATCGGCATAGTTTTTAATACTGAGTGGAACGTTTGATTGCCACTTATGAAGCCGGATATGCTGCATATGATCGTAAAACATTTCCTTGCAACAGCCTATCCACCGGTCATAAGGAATTATGTTTTTCGTTAAGATCGCTCTCACGTAAATAGACGTTTAACATACTGCATAATAGGTGTGTGGCACTTTTGAATCACAGTACCGGTAAACTAAATTATGTCCCCCAAAACGTTGGACGTCGGTTTTGTTTTACCATTCATCAAAACCATCCATCGTCAGTCATACCGCAAATACCGGAGAGGATGCGCTGTCTATCTCCATTCACAAGTTCTCACGAAAAAGGGGGTAAATCGAATGAGGAAGCAACCTTCAATTTGATTATACGGGGAACGCAAGGAGTATATTACATGGTTTGTCGAAATGTAACAATATCAACTTCCCCCACTCTAAAGAAAAAAACGAAATGCCAGTCCCCTGGTTTTTTTTAGATAAGTACACTATATATATATATAAATATATCGTTATTCATTCATTTTATCAGTGATTTGCGACAGATTGGTGGCTTGCTCCACCCATAAAACATTTTAAAAAATATTGCTGAAAGTTGTGTTAAACACCATAGCCCTAACCTGTCATTCATTTTAGCTAAACTATATTATATTTCCTTTCAGGAACGACTATCAAAAGAGAAGATTGCAGGTTTGTGTAGAACTATTTTTTTACGCGTTAATACAATATCGTCGTCGTGATTGTAATACAGATGAACATGATTAATTTACGTCTGTGTATGTAATCAGCGGTGCCGGATTTAGGACAAATGAGGCCCTCTTCTAGTTAAGTTATGAAGCCCTTAATTGGGCCCTGAAGGAGGTAGGCCTACAAGGCAGTCAGTCATACATGCTCAGGAAATTTCAAAATTTAAAATTGCACCACATAAGAAAAATGCCATTGTAATTTTTTTGGCAGGAAGATGCCCCCACCCCCCTGGCCAACGAGGCACTGTGCTTAAGCACGCCTAAGCATAATAGTAAATCCGGCACTGGTAATCGGGGTGTATTGCTACAAAAGTTGCGAGTTCCATTCAAGGTCGTGGTGAAGAGTGTTCGATACAGTTCAATGTGAAATAGTGTGTGACTTGCGACAGATCGGTGTTATTCTCCAGATAATACGATTTTCTCCACCAATTAAACCTACCTACACGATATGACTGGCATGGCTTTGAAAGTGGATTTATTTTTCCCATAGCCCTTAACACAACCCCAAATCAAATTTCATTTGCTCTGGGAAGATAGGCAGTATCAGTGAAACATCAATGTAGGAAATAAAACGGTGCCGAGACCGGTTGATTCGAATATATAACACCCCGGGAGTCTGTTCTATGCCCTGTCATGTATAATGACGACAAGAATGTTTTTGTCCGAACATGGGTTGTTTTCCAAAGTTTAAATCATTTTAATTATATAAATCATTATCAACTCCCTTCGACTTCGATATATGCAATAAAATAAGACGTTTTCCATAGCTGCATGTTTCTATCCCGAGACCCCTATATCAGCCTAAGGAGAAATCGAGGTGATAACCATCATCAGCCCACCGGACCATGCTCATATGGAATTACATTGTATCAGCCCGCATAGACCGTTATAGATCATAACTCAAATGCTTGCAAAGTAAGGAATACATGTGTATTTTTACCAATATTATTTATACAGATATATCTAATAAGTATCGCACGATGTAAGTGGCTATCTATATTAAATCTCATCATTCTGATATGAAAGATTAATAGCATTTTAGACACTTAATTCGTTTTATTTTTCCTGCCATCTGTTATTTGTCAAAATAATGTAAACTTCCTCACTTCTAAACATAGATATTCACTAAAAGCTCTTACAAAATTTGACATCGGACAGTGTAAATTGAGATTGACTTGCAATCTCCATAGCATAAAAGTATTCTAATGACGAGATTATAGCACTTATCCTAATAGCCTATGCGTGAGTAAGTCATATCACACACTCTACCGAGAGCAATTGATGTACCATTGATGCTCCTCAGTGATGATAACATATCTCTTATTACAGTCTAAAAAACAATGAATATAATGAACATTTCTCCTAATGACGATAACATCCATTAATCCTAAACTCCCTCAGTAAAATCCATATTTTGCATTAGATTTTTGTTTTAGCTTACCATGCTTCATTTTAAAAAGTATTCATGAAATCAGGTGTAACGTTATATAGCACCACAACAAACGGCGATCGGTGCTATAAGTCAGAATAATGGCTGCAGTCGTAATAATTTCCAAAGATCTGACAGTTGAGTGTCAACATTAATCCACTATCAATCAGTCATGCGTCCTTTGTATATTTTGTGCTGTAATATTGTGGTTGTATTGTTTACATTTGTTTACAATTGTTTACATTAGTGGTAACATTGGTAACCAATAACATTTCTGTTTCTGGATTTAATGGAGAAAAAAATCGAGATGACATAATCGTTCATACTTTCTTGCACCCAAAGATTTTAAATTTATATGGCTTTCTAATCATTTGGTTTTGAGCGTCGTGTGCGCTACATTTGATATCTATGTTTTTATTTTCTTCTATAGAACCATTTCATTAACCTACCAGTAAAACAGATGTCCTTTAACCGGCTTAAAAACGAGGTTTTAATCTCAATTGGGTCCCGCATACAATAAGAATAATAAAACAATAACGAAAAAACATACGGAAATTGTTCACACAAAAGAGACAGAGAAGTACTTAAAAACAAGCATAGTAGCGACAAAAGGCATCCACACCTCCTATTTGCCAATTACACAAAAGATAAACTTTCAATTCTAAGAGTAATGGGCAAGCCATTTTGAAAAATAGTGAAATATACTAGTACTGTGACAGTAACCAAAACTTGTCTAGTGAGTTTTGAACAATACAATAGAGGCAGCATTTTCTTTATCAATTATTTCTTATATTTATAGAATTGAAGGAAGCTTTTGCACTTTTTGACAAAGACGGCGATGGACGTATCACAGCCAACGAACTAGAAAATGTAATGCGATCCATGGGAGAAAATCCTACATCTAAAGAACTTAGCAAAATAATCCAAGACTTAGACACAGATGGTAATATTTCGCTATTCAATTTTTAGTCTTTTATAAAATTCATAGTGATTGGCCTTTTTTTTATTTAAGGAGATACTATACACTACAGGGAGATAACTCTATAAAATCAGTTGTACGTTTTGATCATATGATGTTTGTATGCAGATTTCAAGCATCTCGGTGATCAAAACTACAGAGAGAAAAGCTGCTATGTGGCTAGTGAATTTATAGCTCTGAGTCTGTTGGTTGGAATTTGTTAAAATTTTGATATTTATTACAGTGGATATATTCCAATACACTGCCAAAAAAATAAGGAAATTAAACGAGCAGATCAAATTTTACCTGAAGTGTATGGTACCACCTTAATCGCCTGTATGAAATAAGGAAAGGGAACGGTCGTGTATATTGGTATCTACTTCTACGATTTTTCGATCGGATAATATAATTTTTCGGACAGTGTGGTATTTTTTTTTTTTTTTTTTTGCGTTTTACTACTAATTTTGTCATTTAGGAAAACTTATTATATTCTATGATTTCCGTGCACGAAATTAATAATGTTGGTCGAAACAATATGAAATATCGATTATGGGCCAATGACGTAATGCAATTGTAAAAAACATAATATTAATCGCTAGTTCAATATATACTAGACCAAAAAAGAAACGATACCAATTTGTTTACAAAAATAAATTATTTTATTTTTAACAAAATTTTAGGGAACAAATATATTGATATAAATTAACATTCAAGCAAGCAAAATCAACAAACAAACTTGGTAAAAAATCATTTGTTGTATTGCACGAGTTATCGGAAACGGACATTTTCGAAACCTCACATTGAAAAGTTAGTAACGAGTATGGCCACCTCTTGCTTGAATGACTGCAGTCAATCTGCGACGCATTGACGCAATTAAACGTTGAATACGTGCTTGGGGATGCTATTCCACTCTTCGAGTAACGCAGTCCTCAGTTGATCCACGGATTCAGGTTGTTGTGGACGCCTACGCACTCGTTTATCAAGTTCATCCCATAAGTGTTCAATAGGCGACAAATCAGGCGATAATGCAGGCCATGGTAGAACATTAATGTTATTCTGTGCAAGAAACTGGTTGCATATGCGTGCCACGTGGCATCTGGTATTGTCTTGTTGGAAGGTGTGGCGATTCATATGGCGAGCAATGAACGACTGGACAATAGCAGACAACATTTCGTCACGATAACGCACTGCATTCAGATTACCGTTGACGATTTTTAAGTCAGTACGTCCACAGTGGGTAATACCTACCCATACCATCACACTTCCGCCTCCAAAGCGATCACACTCGTGCACACATGCGTTTATGTAACGTTCATTGGGCCGTCTGTATACCCTCATTCTGCCATCACTCCTTCGCAAGGGGAAACGTGACTCATCACTAAAAAAGATGTTCTGCCATCTCCTACGGGTCCAATAATGACGTGCTCTGGCCCAACGTAAACGTGCATTGCGGTGACGTTGTGTAAGCACTGCACCAACGACAGGACGACGTGATCGCAATCCAGCAGCTTTCAGTCTATTGCGGACGGTTTGAGCGGATATTCTGGGGTTATGTCTTCCTTGCGTTTGTCTAGCAGTCACTGTAGTTGGTACAAACCGACCCCGTAGATGGATCAATCTAATGTGGCGGTCTTGACGTAGCGTCGTTTCTCTGGGACGTCCACTACGTGATCTATCAGAAGTGGAAACTGTTTGTCTCAATCGACTCATTAGCCTTGTAATTGTCAGTTTGGAACATCCAAAGTGGTTTGCAACCTCAATTTGACGCATACCTGCTTGTACCATACCAACTGCTCTGTCCCTCTCATGTTGACGAAGACGTGGCATTGGAAAACGTGTAAAATTATGTGGTCAATTTTTATCACCTTTTGTTTACATTTGTCCACCAGACATTTAATGACCTATGTTAAATTTACAATCCATATCGGGAAACACAATCTTCGATTCCGCGTTAAAGATTTCAAAACATAAAAATGACGTCACGCTTCCTTAAATGCAAAGAATAAATTCACATTGCAATCTCCGAACAATAAATTGTATTACCGTAAGCTATTTAATACAAATTCGAAATCAGAATGACAAAAAAATTATTTTGATAAAAATGTTGGTATCGTTTCTTTTTTGGCCTAGTATAATTTTATTCATTACAATATACTTTGAGGAGCAGTGTTAGTATCTGTGACTTTATGAACCAATTGATATAATAAGTTCCATTTTTTCCAAACGTTGATTGTAGCACTTTTTATTTTGTTTGTATTTCTTAAATTGTATTTACTTGACCCATATACAATGTACGTGTGAACTGCATTTTTGGTGTAATGACTAGTGAGGAGAAAGAAGAAAGACTGATTAATTGACTTGGAATCAAGAAAATGTGTTCAAGTAGTTCGACATGTCTACACGCGGACTGTTGTTGAACAATCTGGATAGTGGATATCATCATCATGTCAACGACATAACATGGTCTCGCCATGATATGGCTGAAAATGGTTAATTTGACGTTAAACAGCAATCACCCACTTTAGGAGTGAAAATGAATAACTTTATTTCTACGTCAAGTTGTGCAATGAAACTTACTGTATTTCCACAGCATTAATAAACTGATAAGAAGCTGAGCTTGCTTAATTGTATTTAGTGAATTTTTGTCGATATTGAGACAGTGGTCAATGGAAATTCGAATTCGAGGAATCGGCTTTACATGCATGTAAATGCATGTTTAATACAAGAAGGCAAAATTGTGCTCTGAATGCTTTTGTATTACAATATCAATCACAATCTGGTTGTAAATGCATATATTTCAACTTGATATATGATATGTGTTAATGTTTTTCAAGATCACTTTCATTTACAGGTAGTGGAGCAATCGAATTCAACGAATTTTCAAATTTGATGTCACGGAGGTACTCCGAAATTAAGGAGATGAAGGAAATAACAGATGCCTTCAAAATGTTTGACAGAAATGGCGACGGTGTGATAAGTGCCGGGGAGCTACGACAGGTGATGACGAACATGGGTCAAAAATTAAGTGATAAAGATGTGGATAGTATGATTAAAGAGGCTGATATGGATGGGGATGGTCAAATAAATTACGCTGGTTGGTATTTATGCTTTACAATGACTTCAACACATCTTGATTTAAAAACTTTATCTGTACAATATCATGTCCATTATTAGTCAAATGAGCTGTACGGGTGACCACGTGACTTTCAACTTGGTTTAATTTATCTTTAATTAAAGTAAACACTTTAATGCACATGTATACTTCCAATCAAACTGTCACATGATCACTAACAAATGATCGGTTTGTTTTCTATGTTATTGAATAATGGTATTATTATACTAAAATGGTACCCGAAATCTTCAACGAAATACATGGACTAAAAGTCATAAAACCTGCTAGATTGAGGTTCGTAGTTTTACTCTGAAATCGTATAAGCACAACACTGAAAATGTTGAATAGGTACAAAATTTGTACTGGAATTTGTTTTTTTGTTTTTTGTTTGTTTGATAAACTCGAAACCCCTGATTTCACTTCCGGTTGTTTGTAAGAGTTCGCGCTGCATATCGGAATGTGATTTCTTTTTATTGTATTTATATGTTAGTTATAAAATATTTGAATTCAATTTTCAATGAGGAGGTTTGAACCAACATCGACGGAGCGCTAAAAAAAAAACATTTTTTCCCAGCCTCAAGTGTTCTTGAAGCATTATATTTCATGTTGAAAAATTAAAATGTATCCCTCATTTTACTGGGGAATACGGTCACCGATTTATATAGTGTGCTTACAAAATTAATGTGTCTATAAAAAAAAATAATATTTAATCACTAGTGTTATTTGTGGGATGTATATTAAGTCATTATTAATCAGCAATGTTGAGATATAAGAGGTTTTGCCCTTTCTAGATCAACCGTCAAACATTTCCTTACCATAGACATCTCTGGATCAAAGGTTAAAATATCTCCCACTGAAATTGATTGATGATATATCTTTCATAATTGAACGATAGAATGCGTTGGTTTACACAAAATGACCACAATCGAATTAATTAGCTACGTATCAACTTTGCTGGGTTGTTATCCAGTTTCTTTTGCAGTTTCATCAATCATTCTAAATGTTGCTGGTACGCCTAAAGACCGCGTATAAGCTGCTCAACAAATCGTATATTATTTTATTGAAAAGGAAAATTGTACTAATATAGACGAATGAGTAGTATTTTTTTCTCATGTCACCTGATTTAGATTATGTTCTTTTAAGTTTCTGATTAGTTTTTACTGTTTCTTTGCAAATAACTGGATTTTTTTTTGGACATCAGGATATGGCATCATGAATTTGTTATTGCATTAATATATGTTACATATCCATTTGTGCTTCTTTTTCTTGGGTCCCAGCATACCTGCGGATTCTAAATTTGAAAATAATTAGCAAAGTATCAGAACTACGATTTTAGTTGTCACGAAGACCCTATGTACCACGAAACCAAACGCTGAACGAACACCTAGTTATAGAAGTAGTACATAGATTTTGTTGTGCTTTTGTGTATCTTTCTGTTGTGAATGTAGTTGAAACATTACTCTCCTAATATTCAAGAACAATAAATGATTCACTACATCCCTCAAATAGCAAAAATCAAAACATGAAAATAAATGGAATCACCATATTGATATTTACATCAGATTATCGGGGACAACGTTCTATTTTAATTTATATTTACAAACAATGATTCATGTTGACAACTCGAAAACCTCCCTGGTGGAACCCATTGAATAGAAATACGATATAGCTTCTCCGCTGTGGGGTTACACCTCCCAGAAAGGAGCACCCAATTATTGCGTGAGAGGAACTGAATACACAACTCGCACTTGAGAAGACGTAGATTAGTGGCTCGTGTATGGATAATACTATGGTGGCTATTTTTGTGGCATCTCGAATTGTCGTTCTGTCGGCGCTCCAAAATGACAAGATGTCGTTATTGCATGCCAAAGCGACATAACGAGATTAAAGTGAATCTCGCTCCGTCTTTCTGTTGTTTTGTGATGTGGCGAGGCGACAGAACGAGATGGCACAAAACAGCCATCACAGAATGCCATGCTCCTTTCACCTACCAAACAACTTAATACTTCCTGCTATGGAGCAGTTTGTTATGAGTGGTCTGATACAAGGAAAGATTATTGAGCTATATATAATATTTTTCATGTGGCAATCTAAACTTCCATCCGTATCTCATCCATGTGCCACCTTGCTGTATTGGTAGTAAGCTTGTTCTTGACACGTCTACAGGTGCAAATACTGTCCACTTGATGTTCAACAAATATCAATGATAGAGACAAGTAAAAAGCATTAATGTTAAATATTGAACAAAGGGAGACAACCGAAATCAGGTTGTTAAAAAAAACCAAAATGGGTTGAAAAATTGAAGAAAAATCAAACCAATAAAATAGTAAACAAAAAACAAAAAGCACATACACACATTAAAAAACAAACAAAATGAGAATCAATACGCATATAATCAAAAACCAATCAGTCAGAAAATTGAATATTGGTGAATGACAAACAAGTTACATTAAGATTGTTTGCTACCTGTATTGAGTTCTTGACATTGCAAATAATGCGTAATTAGGACTGATAATAATTAACAGATTCAACATTATATTAAAAATAGATCGAATACAGCTTATTTTCTGAATGCGTATGCCGTTTTAGTAGATAATTCCTGTTCCCTCTTAATAGCAAACATGTAGGTAGCACTCGATAAAATGAACATATGGTTTAGTCTATAACTTTTCAGATTATCATGAGCATATGGACAGTGTAATTCTGTAAATAAATTTGCTAATGTCTTGAAAAAACTATCAAAATGTCCGTGCTGGGTACTCAATAAAAGCTCCGTAAGCTACTATTTATTATAGAATAACATAAATAAAAACGTAGATATCTAATTTAATGTTTTTTGAAATCACTTTCATTGGGTATGCTTCAAGTCAAAAGATTCGACAGGCAATTAATGTTAAAATGTCTTTGGGAGCAAGTAAGCTACAAGTACATTTATTGACTGCTTTGACATTGCTAAAATGTAGGTTTTCCTGATACATATAATTATCACGTTTATTGTATTTAATTACCTCTATATTAACACTGAGGTATCCCAAGTGTATTTTGTCAACACTCAGTCGTACGAAATGCTGACGTTAATTAATCATCTGCGTGATAAAGATAACATAACGTAACGTCGGTCATTTGACTGTTGTCCATAATTGACGATGTTTTAGCAGAATGTAACCCGATAATTGACATCTCCGTACCATCATAAAACATTAACATTAATGACATAAATATTACAGATTGGTCAATTAGGGAAACTAAGTTATTGATGAAATTATACTAATTGTTAGCAAATTTGACATAATATGTTGGAGTTCTTTCTGACCTGCAATTCATTCAAGAGTGAATGAAGTTTCACATTGAATAGCAACAAGGGTTTACAAGCAAAGGAAAAATCTTTTCCAACATCCAAATAATAAAAATGATTTATGATATTAATACTATAAATAGCTGGTACACAATATTTATTTTAATATATGTGGTAACATTACAAATTACTTTTGCGCTAGTATCGGGTTCCCATGTCTCAGAGCTGCACAGCAAGGCCCAAATTGTGAGAGAGTATGCCCTCTCACTCGGGAATTGTAAGCTTGTAATGCAGAAAACCTTATCTCGGACTATAGGCGGTTACGTGTTTAGAGAATTGCAGATCCCTTTCACGTTAAAGGCTTCTTATTTAGATTTCAAAAAAGAGTTGGAGCGTTGTCACTGATACATAAAAAGTGTTTCCCGTCCACAGCCAACTGTTGCAATGTAGGTCATGATACCAACATTATATCATGTTATTATTTTCAATTTACTTATAAGCTGTATGTCTTTATATTTCTTTACAGAGTTTATAAGAATGATGAGGCCAGCCAGATAATATGATTGATTTATGTAATTACCAGACAACCAATCAGAAAACCAGAAATATTCATTTCTTCTTCTATTGTATACCGCAACGAAAAATCATTTTGTGACGATTCAATCTACATTATATTGTTTGTATATAGACTGGCATGGTGTATGTTGTACTTCATTTGTAACAATTTAGTTAAATAAACAAGAAGAGAGTAGAAAACATAAAATAAAATGAAAATCCATTGTTATTATGTCTGCTGTCTCGGATTAAATATTGCGACACAGTTTCATTTAATTTACATGGTCATTATCATTATGACCCAAATTGCGGTCAATATTAGCCAAATTTGTTCCAGTTGAATATCATGTGTTACGTATGACAGCTGCAGCACAAGATCCAAATTTATTCAACATGATATTATTGTGTTACATGTGACAGTAAATACAGACATTTTACATTTACTACGTAATAAAAGTCAAAGACAGAGTTTTCAGATTTCATCGAATGGGTTACGAAAGTAAAGCAATTCTTTGGAATACAGTTACAAGATACTGGGTTAATGAGTTCGAAAAGGGGATACAAATATTTCCAAGAAACTTTCGATTATTTATATAAAAGGGGGGGGGTAATGGTTAATGTGCATGACAAATTATGATGTAATTGCTAATTCTCTATTGAATGTGTATAACAGAAACACTACAACTGCTATGATAAATACAACATGATTAGAGAACAATTGTTGATTTGTAGTTTTTAATAGAGCACAACACGTCAGTTGCACTCTTAAACGCAATTGTATTAAAAATATCATATGGAATGTTTTGGAATCTAATATCAAGGTTAATCGTGTCTTCGATTATTTAGTGAGTGAGTGATTGTTGTTTAACATCAACTCGGACATTTTTCTGCTATATCATGGCGCGAACAAGTGTATTTGCAATGAGATGATGATGAAGCCCGCTTTGTACTAGACCAACGGGGTTAGTTGGATTTTTATAGTGCTAGCACAAGGAAATAACCGTCCACGACGGGTAGACATGTCGCTCCACTCTCACACATTATTCTGGTTCCGGAATAACCAGAGTTTTTACTCCGTAATGATTTGTGCTTAGCCTGCAAGCAGCGAATGTCAATTTTATTGTTTTTGGTTTGACTGGACTGGGACTCGAGCCCTCGATTTACCACACTTGATGTGAACACGCTAATCATAACACATCAGATGTGGTTCTTCGTTTATTGCGTTTGGTTCAACAAAAGCGTATTGAATAACGGAACCTTTGGCAAAAAGTATGAAATTTGGACAATACCTTCATAGGTTTAGGGTAGTTGGAATCTATCGTCAATTTCAGATATTATCAGATATATTGTGACTGTCAGAGTTATTGGGGGGGACGCTGACAGATATGATCAATCATAATGAACACACCATTGAAACCGATGCCTTGGGTGGGTGTGTCGAAACCTGAACATTTGAGAATGGGTATCGGGGTACGAACTCACGTATGTTGTGCTAGGCATGTGATCAGAGGTTAATGACACCAATTACTCGGCCAGTAACACATGCCCTTGAAGATTAAAGATTTGATGTATGAAGAAAACAATCACAAAAATCGCCAGTTGTGGTAACTTTTCTACACGAACTCGCATGTGTGTTAGGTTTGTGGTCAAATGTCAACATAATCAATGACTTCATTACTCTACCACCTATAGCCCTGAAAATGCTGAACATACAATAAGAATAGTTCAAACCAGAGGAACTTTTCAGATGCAGACATTAGAGAATAAAGATTCATTATATGGCTAAAACGCTCGCACGAAATCGTCAGCTATGATAATTTTGTATATTTTTACATTATCTTCTAATACTAGTATCATATAGTTCTACATGTCAACAAAAGATCACATGCAGAGTCAAGTTTAAAGATACTAACGATTTAATCAAAAGCCGTAATTCGAAGGACTGACAACACTACACAGAATACTACAGATTGGACAACACGAAATCCACTAAACACAGGGATGAACTCAAGTGCCCCAGAAGGGTAGGTATTTAAGCAGTACCTGCTCTACTAGTGCCACCCGTCGAGACACAATAATCATGTAACGTCGAAATCGTGTTCGACATAAGCATATATTAATGCATACAAATAACATCACTAAAACATGAACCCCTACAACGTATAAGAGAGAAATACGATCAAATATCACATTAACATAGAAATCGTAGCGGACATTACAGCACAGAAATTAAAAGGTAAATGCATGCGAATATGCAACATAAAATGCACGAACCCCAATAAATAGCGGGCGAGAACTCAGGTACTCGGCAATGTAAAGCAGTACTTGTTCCAATAGTGTCAACCGTCGTGTTACTCTGGTTACAAAGTCGATGATAAGTCATGAAAGAGTTAATGTTGTGATTGTGCTAGCGTAACCTGGAACATTTCCGTTGTCATTTGCGCCAGAGTTATTCTGTAACGGTTAACCAAGTGCATAGTGATGTCTGTAAACTTTCGAGTGATGACTTCAACTTAACTGCTAGAAAACCTTGGTGGGTAAAGGTAAAGGTAAAGGTAAAGGTAAAAGGTAAAATATATTTAGGTTTAAAAATTTCAACATCATACACAAGTGTTTAAAAATTTCTC
>MJUT01025711.1:52280-63313 GCA_002080005.1 Gigantidas platifrons
TTTAGGTAATAACAACTCTATCCATACAGATTCTAGCTCATCGACTGAGATGTCTTGTACTAAAGTAAAAGAGATGTCATCTCTAATATAAGAGCAAACTCCACCGCCATTTCTAGTTCTATCCTTCCTCACAATACTGTAATTTTCAATCCAGATTTCTGCATCGGTAACAGGATCGTTGAGCCATGTTTCCGAAATAGATATCACTGCGGCTTTGGTTTTACATGCAATAATTTTTAATTCTGATATTTTTAAGATGAATAAAATGAAGGCCCCTTTGTTTAGAAAATTTAAAATGGTCCGAATCTTCAAATGAAGTTTTGGGTTCAAAATTTTTTTTTTTCAAAAGACTGATGTTGATCTTCTACAACATTTTTATTTTGATTAAAAGGAAGGGATTTGATTGTACATTGATCGCAAATAAAAGAATTGTGTACATCATTTTGCGTTTTTTCTTTAGAAATTTGGTTGCTAGTGATATTTGTACATTTTATGTGGGTTTTCTGGTCGCAAATAGAGCAGTTGATAGATTTACTACTATTTATGACGCCCTTTGAACATTTACTACACGGATATTTTGGATTCCGTTTACATGGATTTGGCCCTGGATGTGGATGGATATCACCACTTTGTAGGAGAAAGAATAGAAAAAGAGACCCGGTAGAGGTTTTGGAAAAAGTGTGCTGACCAGAGTTGACAAAAATATTTTTCATTCGTGCATGACGAGTTCCATGATCAAAATGAACTTAGACTGTCAAAAATATTTTTATATCAAAGATTAAAACCTTTCCAAAATCACTTTTTTGGAAAGAATTTAAACCAGAAAAGTCAAAATAATGATGTCTACAAAATAAATTTGTAGGGGGAATTGACAATTTGTAATAGTTGTTGATATAACCAGCAATAAAAACATAAAATGCGGAGACCAAAAACACACCTCGTCCACCCGTCATGCTGACCTTGACCTTGATGGGTCGCAGCAACTATCTATCAACGAAATCAATATACATGTAGGAACCACAAGCTCTGGAATATCAGATCAACTGAGAGATGTATACTCTATATGAAGGTGCTGCTGGGCTGATTCTACATATAAATGAAAGTTCACAATGGGAAAATCATCTCTTTTGTTGTAAATTGCACCACTGGGATAATCAGAAGTCGTAAATATAGTGTCCAAACGAACAAATGTCAAGCCATGATCCACAAAACACTATACATTAAGCTTAAGATTGAGCAACGCGAACTCCACAAAACACCCGAGGTTTAACACTCCGAAACGATAAGCAGTTCCTGCTCCATTAGTGGAACCCGTAGTGTTTCTCTTGTTACAAACCCAGTGATGATACGGGAATGAGGAAAAGATTGGAGTGTGATTACATCCTGATAGATACAGATATTCCGTAGCTGTTAGCTAAGTCATGGTCTTTACCCTTTGTCATGTTTGTGTTTGCCAAAAACTGATGTTTTGATCTCCATCGACCACCATGGTTGATTATTTCCCGTAGTTTTGGAGCTTAGCTTCATGTTATTGTTCAGATTTTCCTTCGTCTTGACGCTTTATTTTCCGGATTTTCCTTTATATTCGTCTTTTATTCTCCACATTATTTTATATTGAGATCTTTTGTTCAGTTTTTACTTGGACTTGATTTTTATGTTTGTTGTTTGAATCTGAAACGACCAGTTGTAAAATATATAGGAATAGTTCGAAGATACGAAAGGGGTCATCATTGAACGTAACTCGAAGAAAGACAGACAATACAACCAAATGAAAAGGACAAACAATGACATACAAAACATTACTCAGAAAACTAAAGATCGAGCAACACGAACGCCACTAAATATGAGGGGATGAACTCATGTGCTCCGGAAGGGTTAGCAGTTCCTGGTGACTTTGGTTGTTTAATTGTTTATGGTCAGGTGAACAGTCTTTCAGCTATATTAATAACGTAACGAGATCACGTAGCCAACATGTGGCAAATGTAGCAATGTGTGTAAAATAAATTGCTAAACATTGTCTGAACAGTCCCAATATCCAATAGAAACATAGAAAGAGATAAGATATATACCCCTGGTACACAAATATATGACGCCATTCGTCCCACGCAAACATTGGGTGCTCCTTTCGGAAGGAAAGTTTTGTTTTATGTTTGACTTTGCGGTTTAATAAGTTAGTAGAATAGCAATATCGTATGAGAAATAACAAATTTGATGCAGATAAACTAACACAAATGACAAAGGAAACGAAATCAAAACCGTTTTGATAACTTAACTCTACGAGTATATATCTTTCTATTTCGGTGAGCGAGTTCCTGTTAAAGAAAGAGCAAGATAAAAGGTAAGGTGGTTTATAATAAATCTGGAAAATTTCATTAAAGGAAAACAATAAATAAATAACACTACTCATTATAATGGCTTAGTCTTAAATCATGAACTATTTTATTTTTTATTATTTGGCTTTCAAATATTTTGGCCTTGAGCATACCTGATGACGGTTATTGACAAATTATGCGTCGTTCGCACAAAATTTGATATCCACGCTTTTATTAATATGGATTGCATAATAAATATATAATATACATACATTGTGGGAAAGTATTGAATTAGTTTGTACGAGCTATAGGAACAGGTAGAAAAGCGAGTCTTTGGTGAAAGTTTCTGTCCTGTTTCGCAGCGAGTGTCAATTAATTCTTATATTAAATCACAATGTACATAGATTGTGCTTATCCTGCAATATAAAAAAAATCCAAACCACTAAATTGTCTGAAAATAACTGATGTCGTTCTAATCTATGACGTCAGCATTTAAACTGTTAATGTTTCTTTCTGTAGCTCTACATGAATCAGGTACAAGAAATGCTTTATTAGGTCTATGACTTAATAATACTGAGGGTTTACTTGGCCCCTTTATTTGTACTCTAAATCCCACAACTTCAGGATACTAAGATTTCTACTCATCGATAACTCTTTAATATCAATTCATATTATCAGATTACCCGATTGATAGGAAATGGCAATATCAATATCTAGTTACATAAAACAGCAATCATAGAAATAAAGCAATAACTAGAAAATGACATAGCTGTATATTAATCAAAATATAAAGTAATAGCTTATTTTATTGTTCCATGTGAAATAAAGGAATGCTATAGATTTCAAATATTTATGCTGTATGAAGAGAACATAGTCATATTGAGGCACGTGTACTACAAAATTGTACTAATTTTTCTTTCGTATTTATTTCCTCACTTATATGATACAGACTGAAAATAAACAACTAGAAAACATCACATCATTTACATTCCTTGGAAGCAGAGTAAACACTCTTGGTGGAACAGATGAAGATGTAAGATCAAGGATTGCAAAAGCCAATGTGGCCTTTGGCATGTTAAGAAGGGTATGGAAATCCAGGCAGCTAACAGAGAAGACCAAAATAAGAATATTTAACAGCAATGTCAAATCAGTCTTGCTTTATGGAGCAGAAACGTGGAGTCTGACAACAGCAAACGAAAAGAAACTCCAGGCCTTTATCAACAAGTATCTGAGGAACATCTTACGCATATGGTGGTCAAACAAAATTACCCATGAACACCTTCGGGAAAGAACAAACCAGATACCAGTCATATAAGAAATAAAGAAAAGGAAATGGAAATGGCTAGGACATACACTAAGGAAATAAGGGTAATAACAAAATTACCGAACACAGAGCAATCTTCCAAAGAGAAATTCAAAACTCATAAATCAATAAACAGACAAAATCAGTCAACAACCGGGAATCTGGAAAACCGCAGTGGTACAGGCATTTCTAAAGAAATAGTGGATTGAATCAGATTTTACGGCGCCAACGGTTCAAAGGTTCCGGTTGTCACTAAAACAGCATTTATAACAATACTGGTAGAAATAGGTAAAATAGTGGTCAAACAGTACTAAATTCAGTATCTAATATATCTCGTGAACCATCACCATCAACTATGAGTCCTTTGAAGTATTTTAATTACGACGGTAAATGTAAAAAGCATTTTACGTCACACATTCACAAAAATATTTTTGACATTGTACACCACGTATACCAAATCCTTATCTTTATACATTTTCACTATATGAAAATGTATCTTTTACTATTGTATCTGCAGAGACAGAATATATTTCCACAAGATCATGATATCGGAATATAAACTTTTTAAGAGATCGAATAAGGCGAATCTTTTTATAGCCCTGGTCCAGTAGCCTGTTTTTCAGACAAAGATGACGCTTCAAGAAATCAGAATAATTGCTACTGGCTCTTGCATAGCGAATCAATTGCGAGATATAAACACCATATGCAGGAGAAGCTGGTATATTGCTGCACATATTAGGAAAAATTATGATTTTAAAATTGAAGTCGTCTCGTTTATCATATATTTCAGTACTGAGTTGACCACTGTCGTCAAATTCGAGGTATAAGTCCAAAAATGATGCTGATGAAGCTGTATATGTGGTCTCTTTAATTTCCAGCTCTGGAGGATATATCAATGGGAGAAATTCTGCAAATCTAGAATTATTGATAGATAAAACGTCATCAATATACCTGTATGTGAAATTAAAGGCTCTAGCTTCATGAATCTTCTTATCTTTAACAAGTTTTTGAAGAAACTCCGACTCATATGAGTATAAAAATAAATCGGCTAGAAGAGGGGCACAATTCGTACCCATTGGTATGCCGACGACCTGCTGAAACAGTGTCCCTCCAAAGGAGACAAATATGTTATCGATGAGGAATTCCAGCATACTGTTCACTTGTTCCTCGGAGAAGCATGTTTTACCTTTTTGAATTTTGTTAGAAAAATATGTGGAATTGTAACCTAACACAACAAATTTTGAGCCATCGTTTCTATGATTGAATGCTTTGTGGATTGTTTCTTTTAAGCGGGTTTTTAATTTGTCATGCGGTAGGGTGGTATATAGAGTTGAAAAATCAAAAGTTTTGATGGAGGATACTTGAGAGAAAGATCTTGATTGAAGGTTATTCAAAAGATCTTTCGAGTTTTTCAAAATCCACATGTGATTTATGCCACTACGTGAGTAAACAGTTTCACAATATTTCTGTTGTCCCTCTTTTACTGCAGACAGAATCTTTGTTAAGTGAATAGACAATTCTTTCGTCGAACAAGTTGATGATCCCGCTATGTACCTTTCTTTGTATGGTGTCTTATGGAGTTTAGGTATCCAATACAAATAGGGTATGTCCTCAGACTATTTAACAAAGGGAATGTTTAAGGAGGTCATGAAGGATCTGTGGTTAGCTAGGATTTCATCTTTGTCGAACGAAGTTGGTTTGTATGTGGTATTACCAGAGGTGTTGTTATTTATGCCTAATTCCTTGATTAGGCATTCGTAGTAATTTTAACAACTAGCAAGGAACAGAGTGAGGTGGGGAGGAATTGTCTGTGGCCTATGCTCCACAGGGGAGTAACAAAGGCTTAAGTCATGTAAGTCATGATACAGTTGAACCTCGTTTGCTATCTTGAATACGGAGAAATCTTTTACAATGGCAGCAAGGAGTACAAATATGTTCCATTCGTAGAGGCGCTTAGAAAGGACAACTCGAATACATCTAAATGACAATATCGGTCCAATCGACTTGCACATAACGTGGATGAACTGTGCATACCTCTATATCTATGAAAACACGTATCCAATTTGGTGTTCACAACTTTATAGAGAATCATTCACCACAAAATGTGGCTCCGGTGTAAACATCTGGCAATTCGTCTCATGGCCTTGTGTTGCACCTATAAAATAAATGAAAGCAAGTTCTTTTTATGACAATAGCACACAAAAATAACAAAGGTAATAGTAAAAGTGTGATTGATTTGATTTGATTTTTGGTGTTTAACGCCACTTTCAACAATATTTCAGCTATATCATGGCGACCAGTTTTAGTGGTGGAGGAAGCCGGAGAGAACCACCGACCATGGGCAAACAACTGGTAAACTTTATCACTTGTGGTGCGAGTCGAGTGCACCATTTTTTGTAATATACAAAGCCGGGCGCGAACCCACCCCGTATTGGTGATAGGCTTGTATGAGTTGTTAGATCTAGCGACCTAACTCATTGAGCCATCCGGGCTCCTAGTAAAAGTGTGACAATACAGCAACATAACGGACCGAAAGAAAAAAGACAAAATAACAAACACTACACAGGAAAATAAAATTTGAGTAACATGAGCCCACATAAATCGGGGTTGAACTTAGGAATCCCGAAATCTAGTTGCATCCATCATAATTATTTAAAAGTACTTTTGATGACCATTGTATGTCTTCTTGTCTCTTTTCTTGTGGACATTGTATTGCCTGTTTTTCGATGATTACTAGTACCTCTTTGGTATTTCCGAACGTTTCGAACAATTCAGTCATTAGAGCTCAAAAAGACTCTCTTTAGTTGCATGCATCTTGTGAATACACAAACATCACGACTTTACGCATTACATCATGTATATGTATATCGTCGTGACCACAATTTTTATTATGCTTTTCAGAAACTTTTACGTTGTCCGATGGTGTATTATATTCACACATCAATCCAATAAACAATTATATATGATATAACGGGGTCAGCTTTTGCACGCAAGAAATCATCCTTAATTCATTCTATTATTCACGTTGTAACTGACACCTTGTGAAAGGTTACTTTGAGTTTGAAATGGAGATTAACACTTAATGAAATGCTCTTTTTACCTGCATACTTTAGATTGCATTTCTTTTGATGTGCATATAATCTCCATTCCCATTTTTAAATGTTAGATTATCAATGATATACATTTGTACTCAGATCTAAACGCATGGTCAAAATCTACTGGCCTTCCGAAACACTACTGTTTTCTATCGATAGCTAATGCTAATCTATTGTCATACAGATCGCTATATGTCTCATTTCAACTGCAATCAAATCAATCGGTAATCAAACAGACCACTGTCTCCTATTAATGGGAGTCTAAGGCCATCGATTGCATGACTACCTTCTTCACATAGCGATAGCTAACGACGTTCGATCGCGATACACTATTGCCGTCTTCTACTTGTGATCTGAGCATACCAATCTTTTCGGTTATATTCGACAAATCATCGTCCTGAAGTGATAGGTCTTTAATAGTAGTTTAAGGCAGTCGCTTGGCAAGTAGACTGGTGTCTTATAATATTAGCTATTTTAACCAGAAAATGTGGTCACCATGTTATACATGTAGATAGGAAGCCATGAATGACAAATTTTAGCGTGTTGGGTATCTTATAATGTAAAGCATGTCATGTCCCTAGTAGAATACGACTTATAAATACCATTGAAAAATATTATTCTTGAAAACAAAAAATTATTACTTTACACATGTTAATGGTTTACAGTAAAACCTGCTTTAGTGACAACCTCTATTTAGCAATATATTGTAATATGTATCCTTAATTTTAATTTCCCTTCATAGTGCATTTCATAATAATTAAACCTACATTTAAACTGAACTTGACTGTATATATGAGTAACACGGTGGATCTTATTAGAAGCAGGAACTGCTTACCCTTCGCGAGCAACTGGGCTCACCCTCGGTTTTCGATGGGTCCGTGTTGCTAATTTTTTTTAGCTTTCTGTGTTGTGTTGTTTTTCTTTGTTTGTCTTAATCATGTGTCTTGTGTACCCAATGTTACCAGTTTCTCTGGATTGTCCCTGCTGTTTTCTATATTGTTTAGTTAGTGGCCACCTGACTTATGTGACCTATTTCAGTGTTCCCTTGGGAGGTCATATAACATAGGTTTGACTGTATATGCATCGTTGAATCTGATTTTTTGTTCAATCTACTCCTATGCCATTGCTTTTTGTTTTTCATTTGTGGCATGCTAGATTAATATAATTCCAAATACGAACCAAACAGTTACCTGTTATAATCTTAACGAGAGAAATAAGAAGATCAAACAATAAGTTAAGAAAACTATCCATATATCCCTAAAGCTAGTTGTGATACGAAAATCTAAAAAGTGATTGTCAACAATTCCACAAAAATCAAAATTACATCTCACCACAAATCACAGAATATAAGAAGACCACAACATATGTGGAAGGAAATGCATGTCCTGGCTTGGAACAGGCACAAAATGGCTATTTATAAACTGACCATATATTTCATTTCAAATATTTTGTTAATTTAAGTCAAACGGATTGGATAACAGGCTACGTCTATATATATCCTCTCCAGTAACAAGATGAAAACAAATATAAACAAGAACGTCAAATATATACAGTATATTAACAACATATCAGTCCACCAATAGCGCATTTATTTCAATATAAAACCATCTAGATTCTCGAATTGTCTGATTCACTCTTAATTATTATGTATTCTGAATATTATGATAAAATAGTCTATAATATGTAAATGTACTATTGGTGGAGTGGCATGTTTTATAATTAATAAAATAATTTAAGTTTATTAGAATAATAAATTTAGTCAGATCAGGTATTCCACCAAACACAAGTTTAGTCTAAGGCCGTGTTTACATTAGAGTAAATTATAGATCGATCTAAAATAAATCGATCTATTTTAGACCGCTTCCCGTTTACATTGGTTTTTACTAAATCGATCGCGATCGAACTAAAATAAACCGATGTGTTTACACTAGGCTTGTAAAGACAATTACACTGACCTAGATAACATCTATTTTTATAGATGGTAAACAGAAAACAGAAATTCCCCGCACTTATATTCCCCGCTTATTTGCAGGGCTAGAATCATGGGTGAATTGGCAGCATTGGAATTACGTGTGCAGTGTTTGGTTTTTTTCTTCTGTTTTCTTTCGCAAATATTCAATCGTTCTTCTGTGATGAGAAAAAAGCATGAGAGAAGTAGCAGATTAATGAGACTGAAGATAAGGCAAAAGCAGCAAAGATTGAGAATTTATAAATTCAGGAAGTTGGCGCAAAGGCGAAAGAAACTATTTATGTGTTTGCTTAATTTCACAAAACGTACAGTAGACAGAACAATATGGGTAATGCCACGTGAAACAGATATTTATAGAGACATTATCAACTGGATCCTCAAGATTGGTATAGAAATGTACGAATGTCACAGCAAACGTTTAATCATATATGTGAGCATCTAGTCTTTCATAATATGGGAACGATCTCCTTTTCCCCCCAGATTTGTTATTGGCCCGTTTTGTTTGAAAGTACATGGTCTTTAAACGTTTAATCCTAGCCCGACACTCCTGGGGAGACCTTTGAAAGTCTGGTATTTTATCCTTAATGTCCTCGCATATCCTCTTAAATATTTCTATATTCCGTCTCGGGGTATTCTCCAATTGCTCTTGCACTCTTTCATCTGCCCACAATTCAATTAATAGTATTGTTTCTTCTTGCATCCAAGCCTCTCCTCTAGGTCGTGCTTCTGCCATTTTTCCAAAAGAAATACACGTGTTGTTTATATTTAACACGTGTGATTTTGGCGCCATGCATGTGCATTTATAGTTTCAGTTTATATTAATAAATATCAGATCGATCTTTCGCGTTTACACTATGTACTAGATCGATTCATTTCAGATCGATCTTTTTAAAACCACCTCGGGAAGTGGACTATTTTAGATCGATCCCGAATCGATCTAAGGCGTTTACACTTGTGTAAGATCGATCTATTTTGAATCGATCTCCCTTTAGATCGATCTAAATCTGCAAGTGTAAACACGGTCTTAGTATTCATATTTAATTCTGATGAAGAAAAATGTTTTAATGAAACTATTAATAGGCAAAATGTAAAAAGTATATTAAATCATATTTGGATTATCAATTGATTTGAAGAAATAATTATTATAAACTTTTAAGAAAACAATAATATACTGGTTTGAAGGTTGTAAGTCAGAAAGAGCAACAGGAGCAACAATTTGGTGGAATGACAGATCAACAATACCATGAAGATGATATCAAATAGGAACAGTAAATAGTACGTAGTACATGTACATCTGCTATAATACTCATTCTCATGTATAAATATATAAATATAAATGTTATAATGGTACACATAAGGTAATCCTATTCAAATCTTTTGTTTCAGCTATATATTGTAGTACATTATTTGTTATATTTATATTTTCCTCTGGAGACAGGTCATTGGAACCACAAAGTAGAAAGTCAAGATTGGGTAACTGACCATATATATATATATAACTGTTTTTGTTTTTCATTAAAAATGCAAAGTTCCAATTTTCTATTAGAAAACATGCTTTTTCATGACATTTAATCATATGATATACCCATTGTAGTGAATACGGCTTGCTTTAAATCAGATCTCAAGATTACTATGAACATCAATATTTCGCAATGAAAGGTAAATGGGCCTTGTGCGTTTTATGCCTGTATATCATGAGCATGTATAGGTTTGCTACAATGATCACAGTCGAATTGTAATAATTTTACTGAGTTTTTTACTGGTTTGGTTATTTTTCCTGA
This sequence comes from Gigantidas platifrons, assembly GCA_002080005.1. Taxonomy (NCBI): domain Eukaryota; kingdom Metazoa; phylum Mollusca; class Bivalvia; order Mytilida; family Modiolidae; genus Gigantidas; species Gigantidas platifrons. The sequence goes on from MJUT01025711.1 coordinate 62,741, forward strand.
TAATATTTAGGATGAATGTTCTTTTTAAATTGTTTTTGTGAATAACGATGAAAATCTGTAATCTGTATACTTATTGTTTTACTTTATAAGACAATGAAATAGATAATTCAGGAAAAAATTAAGATAACAAAGAGGTAATCAGCAATCACGGCATTAAATACATTCCGTGATCAAACCACATATATGTTGGGTAAAATATTATGGCAATAATGGAAAAACCATTTCAAACATGCAAGATTAAAACATTAAATTGTACACCATCATCATAAAAACAATCTTCATTTTTTTAAACTAATAATCAACATTTAGTTTGACGTATTTTGTGCTGATCTTGATCAAGATCATCTCTTGTTAAATAATTTGTACACAACTTTTCGTTGTGATTTATACTAAGTATACAGCATTTTAGGAAACAATAGAAAGAAACGTTTATACTGTAAGTACGTCCTTTATATTTCTAATTTTTGAGTTGCATAGAAAATTACACATGTAGATAAAAATAAAAACGACTACCACAACGTTAAAACAGTACTAAAAATGACTACCACAACGTTAAAACAGTACTAAAAATGA
>MJUT01025711.1:75224-93915 GCA_002080005.1 Gigantidas platifrons
ATCGGTGAAGTAATGTTTAGCGTGTTTGCCCCCAGTGTTGTAGATTGTGGGTTCATCGGTGATGTAATGTTTAGCGTGCTTGCCCTCAGTGTGGTAGATTGTGGGTTCATCGGTGATGTAATGTTTAGCGTGCTTGCCCCCAGTGTTGTAGATTGTGGGTTCATCGGTGAAGTAATGTTTAGCGTGCTTGCCCTCAGTGTGGTAGATTGTGGGTTCATCGGTGATGTAATGTTTAGCGTGGTTGCCCCCAGTGTGGTAGATCGTGGGTTCATCTGTGATGTAATGTTTAGCGTGCTTGCCCCCCAGTGTGGTAGATCGTGGGTTCATCGGTGATGTAATGTTTAGTGTGCTTGCCCCCAGTGTGGTAAATCGTGGGTTCATCGGTGATGTAATGTTTAGTGTGCTTGCCCCCAGTGTGGTAGATCGTGGGTTCGAGCCCAGGTTGTACAAACCAAAGACTGTAAAATTAGTATATGTTAATTCTCCACTAATCACGCAGAATTAAGGAGTAAGAGTAAAGACTAATTGGCTCGAAATCAGGATAATGTGTCGTCCGAGTGGAGCAACCTGTCTACCCACGTACTGTTTCAGTGAGATAGCACTATACAAATCCAACTAAGCTTGTTGGTCTAAGCTCATCGAAGAAGAGTTTGAAGATACCAAAGGGGTAATCAGAATCTTTGCGAAAATATAAAGGATATGCAACACAATGGCCAAGAGAAAAGGGAAAAATGTTTTATTTCATTATGAAAAAAAGTTTATAAAATCAATAAAATACGTTTAAATTAAAAGAAAAAGTATAAATTGTAGCTTGTTCTCGCCATAATATAGCTGAAAAATTGCTAAATAAAAAAACAATCACTCACTCACTAATAGTATTTTTAGGAGGTTGTCTAAAACCACATCTCAAGGTTGGAGGACGATTTTGTACTTAGAAATAATGTACTAATAGTAATAAATTAAAATGCACTTTACAATTGAACATTATACCAGATGATAACAAAATGGATGTCTGAAAATCGTTTAATATTTTACAATGGGGAATTTATTAAAACGCCGCTAAACCCATAAATAATACACCCCCGTAAAAGTGCACAAAAAGGTAGCAAACGTATTATTAATAAAATAAACCTTATTGATTTTCCTGTCACATTTAAGGTAACACAAAATGGCAGAGTGCAATTATTACTAAACTTTTTCTAATAACTTGGCACGTTTTGATGTTTTCAATTTAAATTTAAAAAAAAGAAAAAGAATATGTATTCAACAGTAGGTGACGAAATATGAATAATTACTAGAATAGTTTCCTTGTTTATGGAAACGTTTAACTTGACTAATAATCCAAAATAACATTAAAAGGGAGATTGAATTCTCATTTATGCTTTAATTACTATGTATTCCTAGTGGGATACATTTTTTGTATTGGCTTTGAATGGCTTTATTTGTATTTTAATAACGATATGTTAGTTATTGGAAATTAAGCTTTGGCATCTATTGAATTTAGTGTATATCAATATATCTGCTATACCATGTATTAATACAATTTTTAAACAATATTCGATTTAGAAATGTTATGAAAATGGAATAGTTTACAAAGATGATATGTAATACACTGGTACAATGCATATCTGTTACTAAGACCCGTGTGCGTGCGTTTATGTGATAATATATATATATATATATACTTATTTTCATAAGAAAAGATTTGAAAGTAAGTAAACAAGAAATGAAATTCATCTGAATCTGCAAAATGACGTTAGAGACCAGTATTATTATGGTTGTTCTTCATATTATGAGGGAACACCTGTGTACAGAAAAAAGACCTACTTTCTCCACTGCTGGGTACTAACCCTCCCGAATGGGAGGTCCGCCAATTATGCTGAGCGAATCAAAAACACAACCCGCTCTTATGGCGGGACGCAAATTGGTGTCTATTGTATATAGAGTGTCAAGCTCCTGGAACTTGGAAGATGATTTGCAGCAACTTTTAAAGAGCACCAGTGTTAGGATTGGTCGTTGGTGGTCCGTTACAAGACAAACGCTTCTGACCCTATGCATTATTTCTGTTTATTTCCTTTAGCAATCTAAATTGCAGTCAACCAATGGCCACTTATTAATTAATTTAAATGAAGGAGTGTGCAATCGTCATGATCATACTGCTGAAATAATGTTCGCTTGAGGGCTAAACAACCGCTCAATCAATCAGTCGCAGGTATCAATGTCAAACTCATATCTCAAAGTAAACGTGAGGCGACCCATAGAGAGTGTATATAAAAGTACATGTCTATTTATTACTTAGAAGAAAATTAGGCTTTTAATATATATTTAGCTTTCTTTTTAATTTAAACGATTCATTCTAATTTCCTCTTCACGACTTAGAGGATAATGATTTTAAATTATTCTATCTTTTAATGGCAAATTAAACTCTTCTAATGGATAAGGTTAAAATGTGACAGGTAGCATAACTTTTAAACATGATTATTATTTTGTATTGGTGTCATCAAGTATTTTGACTTGTATAGTTTAGTATAAGCACACACAGTTCAAAGGACTTGAAATCAATACCTCTTGATGTTCGAAATATATGTCAAACTTAACAACTTATATCACACAAAATATATCTTATAAGAAAGAACACCTGCATAAATAAAAATCTCAATTTCTCATATATTTTTTTCTGAATCACTCCTAAACTGAAATAACTGTCAATGTGGAATTTTTTTCACATGGCAGAAGAGATAGTTAGATACGTAATGATGGAGGAACAGCCAGATAATGTAGTGAACGAATATTTTCACTTGCATGAGGAATGCATAAAACATTTCTGTTGGCTGTTTTGGCGATGCATGTAGTAATTTTAATGGTAATATTTTTGAAGATATGATTTTCACTTTAAAAATGTCATCTCCATACATTGTCTAACTTTTAACTGGCGAGTTTGTCACTGTGTAAAGCGGTGTTGTCATTGGCATTGCATATACATGTAATTAATCACAGAATATTTTTACTCTTAAAAAGGAGGCTGTGATCTCTCTTTTAATCGTTTTTTTACAACTCCCAGATCAAAGATACGTGTATAATGTTTTATTACATGGCTTCATTTCCGGTCTGAATCACTCCTAAACTGAAATAACTGTCAAATTTGTTCTGACAAAATAACATGATATAACCTCAGGTCATGTCATGCTCTTTCAGTTTGGATTCAATAGTTTTGCGCCAGGTGGTCTGTGGTATTCCTCTTGGTCTCTTTCCTTGAGGTGTCCATCTAAGGGCTACCCTGGTTATATTGGATACTGGCATCCTGAGAACATGCTCTAGCCATCTGAAACGCCTCTGATTGCATGACAACTTCTTAATTGATATCTCAAATGATTTATTGGTTGTTTCACGGTAACATGACGGGTGTTACTAGTGGAACAGGGACTGCTAACCCTTCCGGAGCACATGAGTTCACCTCTGGTTTTTAGTGTTCAGTAGATAATTGTTTGTCCTTTGTCCTTTTTCTTTTGGCCATTGTGTTGTCTGTCCTTCTTTGATTTATACATTATAGGTGACAAAACACGTGTTGGGAGTTATGTAACTCTGACTCTCAGCTGAAAATATGCTGAAGTTAAATCAATGGAAGTAGAATGTGTTGGTAGGTAATGACTCTGTAAATCGGAGATAGAATGAGAAATTGCTGATCTTTAGTTATTAAGTGTATGTTTTTGTAGATTGTTGTTTGTCCTTTGTACTGTTTCTTTTGGCCAGTGTGGTGTCTGTCCTTCTTTGATTGACCTCTTTTGCTTACCCCTGTTGGTATCTTCACACTTGTAGTTTATAGTCAGGCGAGCATTATTGCGGCAATATGCACCCTGCAAATGACACATGAAGTTAAAATGTAGCTCTCTAAATGGTATAAAATAATTACTGATATGATCAATTTAATGCTATGAGATATGTAAAACTATAATACTCGATAGATTGATTGTTGTTTAACTTCAACTGAACAATATTTAAATTATATCCATGACAACGCATTTGGTGCAAGTAAAAAGATGGCACTCAGATTGTCATATGGATCCATACTTTGATTTTCACTCGTGTACGGGGTAGTGAGATTTGCATTGCTACAAAACATGAAAAGTGTCCAGTGGTCAGTTACACTTCAAAGTTAATTTACTTAAGTATATAGGTATTCGGTTATCAACTTGTTCAGAAATACATATCACAATTTCAGACGTCATTCTATCAAATCTATTATGAACTTTCTGATATAGATATGTGCTTCAGATGATATATGGATTTTTAAGGATTATTAAACTTTAAACAATTTCTTTATTGAAAACTTGTTTTAAAGGCGATAACTTTTGGAGATTATCGGCTTATAGGTATTTACGATTGTCAGTGGTCTTGTTATTTTTAAGGATCCGTTCTAATCCAATAACGATAAATTTTCTTTTACATAATAATTCAGTAACATAAATTTAAAACTGTTAATATCTTTCTAATGAAATGGACATGGGAAATTTATTGCATCAAAGAATTTAAATCCATAGCTTTAAGGTAAAGATTTAATGATTTTTTTTTTTGTTTGTTTTGGAAATATTTATTATATATATTGAATTGTGATAACGATATTTATAAAGAGAATACAAACAATGATTTCTATTGTTGTGTCTGTGTTTTGATGAAAACGATGTTAAACAGTGATGAAAAGCATTATTGTTATAAAGCAAACTAACCAGATGAAGCTGGCCTCTGGTACTTAGTAACAACAGTTTAAACCTGGTATTGTAGTTGGTAACAGGACGTTGATGATAACTAAAGATGTTCGTGAGTAATACTCTACTAAATATGAAATTATTTTCTAGATTTATTGCATTCGAAGAGATTGTTTCTTTTTTTTTTCTTTTTTTTTCGATTTGTTTAGTTTATTTCTTTGGCACAAACTAACTTAAATTGTGGCAATTTGCAATTTGGCATTGCAGATTTGATCTGTAGCAATTACGACTTCCCAGTGCACACAACGTTGTTAGAATTGTTTGCTGATGTGGTCAATGTTGGGTAAGATTCGAACATTTTTTCTGTGGTCCTCGGAAATTAAATATTATTTTAACTCAGCTAAGAAATTCAGCTTCGTTTTTGAATTTTGATTTATTTCGAGTTGGAATTGTATCTAATCCATCTTGTCGATGTGGTGCTGCCCTTGAAAATTTAAAACATTTCTTTTTGGATTGTCCTATATACATACAAGCCAGAACTACATTGATAGGAAATATCAACAGGGTTACAACCTGCTACACTCTAGATATTGAATTTCTGACATGTGGCAATGATAATTTAACTTATGAACAAAATTGTATTATATTTAAATATGTTTTTGATTATATTAAATGTTCAAAAAGATTCCTTATTGTATAACTGGAATTGAATTGGGTGAACAATCACATCATATGAATCCATCTTAATTTTCTTTTTCTTTTTGTTTCTGAATATTCATCATCGATTCGTTATTAGTGCTACATATAGTAATGCATGCCTTTTATGTACTTCTTTATTGTAACAAATTGTAATTTGGAGAAGACTTCATAAGTTTGTTCAACTTGTGTCTAATCCATTTTGTCTGTTTAATTGGCAAATAAAGTAAAAATGTATGCTTAAACTAATTCGAAGTTAGAGTTTTACACTAGGATTTCGTTCCATGATTTGAATTAAGCAATGAAACAAGTCTGTTTCTTTTAATTTTCATGAAACCTTTCCTACAGATTTCTTTTTATTATGGACAAAGCAAATACAATACCGACACGGACCACAACAGTACTGTCATATTTTTAGTTGCCGTTCCAAAAAAAAAATCCTAATAAACATTTATTTTCATACCATTAGTGTTTTATGTATACCTTGTTTTGAGGTGACCTTTTATGGATGACAGAATGGACCCTTTTATTTATCGGGTAATTCGTAATAGATGCATATCTCCGGAATCTAAAGTATATTGTTTTGGAGTAAGGGTAGATGATTTTGTTTATGGGAAATCGGTTCACAATCTTCCGCACAGGAGAGAATCAAACTAACCTTTAAAGAAACACATTTTTTATTCTTCTTGATCCGAGACCTGTTATTCATTTGGGATGTTAATGTCTCCACTTACCTACCGAAAGCAGAGGGTCTCTCCGGTCAGTTCATTGGATTTGTTCGGATTTTTCTTCCCCCATTAAGTCTGGTAGTAACGAAATAGCTGAAAAGTAGCTGCCAGTGACAATAAACACCAATAAATAATGTAATTATTATTACAACTTAGGTTCTACTCACTCAAGCATACATTGTAGGTTACCATGACCGATTATGGCTATCTCTGTAAGGCCTCTGGTTTTCTTACTCCCCATGATTTTTAAGTTATTTTGCCTCCCAATCTTTCTGTTGTAGAGCATACCTGATGAAGTTTACTCCAAAAAACACGTCGTGTGCACCAAATCTAATATCTCAACACCAACTCATTCAACTTTTATGGTACAATGTATATAAATCATATCTTATTTGATCCGAATATGCTAAAGATAATTTGTAGCTGATGAAATCTAAGATTCAATTGATTCGATTTTCAATGACATAACAACCAAGGTGAAATCTTTATGTATATGTAAAATACTTTTAAGAGTCACAAGGGAATAAGGAGAAAAATGTTATTAAAATATTAATGGATTGTGTGTTATTGTAAGGCAATGATAGTTGTTAAATAAATATAATTGTTTGATTGTTGTTTAATGTCACTTGAACAGTATTACAGATATGTACATTTGTATGCATGCCTCGAATAAATTTAAGAACAACTAGAAATAATGTTGTTTTAGTGAGATAAAACAAATGTCTTCCCTTTCTCTTTCTTCTGATTCCAGAAACCCTATCAATGATAAAGAATCCCATAACATAATGAATGTGATATAAATCACATGGAAGTTGTACAATATAATAGGTCTCGGGGGGAATTAATCAAAGTTAAAATTCAATTATATTAAAATCCAATTGTTCTGTGTCATAGCTGTTTTTTTCTGGTTCCTGTAATATACGGTTCTTATGTACTTTTTTCTAAAAAGAAAATAGGTCTGAGAGTCTCACAGATATTTACCAAAGTTTGAACTCAATTATTTTGAAATCGCATTGTTCCGTGTCATAGCTATTGTTCTTCTTGTTATTAAAATGTATGGTTGTTAGATGCTTTTGCACAAAATATTAGGTATACAAGTATTCATTGCTATTTATCAAAGTTGTAGATCAAATATTTTCAAATTCTATTGATCTATGTCGATGTTGTCGTTCGTTCTTCTGGTATCAATAATGCATGGTTGCTAGATATTTTTCTAGAATCGTGTCTGAGTGTGCTTTTTTTATTTTTTTTTTAAATGAAAATATTTAGAAATCCAATTGCTGCCACAGCATTTTATCTTCTTGTTCATAAAATGTAATGTTCTTATGTAAGAATAATAGGTGTGAGAGACTTCAAGGATATTTATCAAAGTTGCAATTAGATGCTTTAGTTCCGTGTCACAGCTACTGTTCTGATTCCAGAAATATATGGTTGAAAGCTACTTAAAAAATGCTTTGCGAGTTTTTCGGAAAATTTACCAAAATATGGGTTCCAATCTTTTCCATACAAGAACTCGTCCAAGATATTTGCAGCCATTACGTCAAATAATTTTACGCATTTCTACTCAAATTTTTGAATAAAAAAAGACTAAATTCTAAAAATTCATGTTTGTTCAGTGTCTTCAATTTTAATAACTGGTCCAATATATTCATATCTGCAGCTTGCATGCAAAAAGAAATATTATCAAATCATGTCGTATAAACCAGATTAATTATGCTTAAAGCTATAGAAGCTGAAACGCCTTGTTCTTACTTTTCACACCTACTATGTTTTCCTCTTTTTTGTTGTTGTCTGAGCCTTTCCTGTTATTTTGTCTTGCTTTATATCTTTACTGTTGTTGCTTTTAAAAGCTGTCCTTACAACATTCTCTGACTGTTTTATTTTTGATCTGGAGGGTTTATTTGCTCCTGATATGGTGATTCAATGTCAATATATATATTTATTTATTTCAGGCTGCGAGTTTAAATAAATACGTTCGGTATTCAAAGACAATGAATTCGTTAACACAGGTGGAAATCGATTGTAAGTAAAATGCTGACATCTTGTATTTCAGGAAAAGTTTGAAGATATCAAATGGAAAATCAGAAACCTTAAATCGAATGAAGAGCAATACAATGATCTAGAAAACACGACATAGAAAACTACATGTATTGGGTTGGGATCTCATTAACCGGTTTAATCTCGACACATCAAACGACACGAACATCTTGTGATATAGATATCGTATTGGACACCATTATACATAAATAAATACAGATTAATACATGGACATTTCCATATTGGCCTGGTTATCCTCCCGAGACCCCCATATTGGCCCGAGACGCAGTCGAGGGCCAATATGGGTCGAGGGATGATAACCAGGCCAATATGGAAATGCCCATGTATATTAAACTATTTATTACATACTTCCAACATCTAGAAAAGAGACACCCATATTGGCCTGAGACGTATGTGGAAATGATCTTGTAGTAATCCAATAACCGGTTATTTTCCAGGGGTGTGAAAATATGGACAGTTTACTTCCGGTCATATTGGTCATACAAAAATGCCTTTATTTTAACTAAGTATGTAATAAATACAAATAATATGAATAAAACATGAATCCCCTCCTAAAATAATGAAAGCAGAGACAAACTGAACATTGTCTTTACACGGAAATAGTAGGGGACAGCACAACGCGGAACTAATGCACAAAGACATGTTATTGGACAACCTGATCAATACGAACCACAAAGACATGTTATTGGACAACCTGATCAATACGAACCTCAAAGACATGTTATTGGACAACCTGATCAATACGAACCACAAAGACATGTTATTGGACAACCTGATCAATACGAACCTCAAAGACATGTTATTGGACAACCTGATCAATACGAACGTTATTGGACAACCTGATCAATACGAACCTAGCTAAAATCCCGGGATGAACTCCGGTGTTATAGAATGGTGACTTCCATTTACTCCTGTTTCATCCACCAATAACACTGCGTTTTAGAAACCACATCTGATCTGTGACAAAAATGTTACATTAATTTATATTTACTGTGATATATGGCGCCACAGATGTAGGTGTGAAACACCGAACATTAATTAAGATAAATTATGAATTATGGAGAAGACGGGGTGTAATTAAATTTATATCTTTATTAATTAATTTTGTTCTCTAAAATTCACAAAACTATTAAAATGAATGATTATCAATTATTGCAAATGCATACATAACATTTGATAATGAAAATTCATTATAATATACATGACAAAAGGGTGTAATTAATTTAATAAAAGCAGTCTCCAACGGTTTCAATTTTTTTTTGTAAAAAAAGGGGGAAAAACAGAAATGTTGTGCTACTTCGATAAATACGTAGTCGTAACACAATAAACACTTTGAACATTAGAAAAATGTACATTTAATAGTTGTATTGCATCGCATTGTATTGACTTTCAACTTATCTCTACAAACAGATGAAACGAATCAATACCTTAAACAAACATAAATTGTCTTAATCATTGAACGTAGTTTAAATAGATTCAAATTCAGATATTTTATATTATATAGTCTCACGTCCGCTAAGCACGCAGCATTGAGTAGAAAGCATACAGGCTGGTTTGCTCGGAATCAGGATAATGTGTACGAGTGAGGCGACATGTCTATCTGTGGACTGTTGTTTCAGTGAGCTAACACCATACCAATCCAACTAAGCGTGTTTGTCTAGAACAAAGCGGACCTCATCATCATCTCTTTGAAAATTAACTTTTTCTCGCCATAACATAGCTGAATAAAATTGCTGAGTTGGCGTTAAATAACAATCAATCAAGCAAGCAAGCAATCAATCAATATAGTCTCAGTACTTACAGTACATAATATATACAATAGTATTCATATTCGCCGCATATGTAATCAAATACAACACCACATAACCAAAGCTGTCTACTTGTAAATAAATTGATTGATTGACTGATTAGTGTTTAACGCCAACTTTAGCAATATTTCAGCTTCATCGTGGTGTTGACATGTAAACAACAGTATTATATAAACATTTGGATTTCCTTCCTATTTTAAAAGCGCATCTACTTTACATTTTGCAAAATCCACTTCCGATTTTCATTTTATATAATAAATAAATATATATTTATCTGAATAAACATCCACTCAATTAGATATACACAAAACAGACAGAATATATATTCTATAATTCCTATGTATTGTGTAAATTACTGAGAATTTCATAGCAATATTTAAATAATGGGCAAAGTATCAGCATATAACATGTCGACTCGCTTAAAAAAACTGATATTATAATTTGTATAATGTTCAGGATTATAGCGTTCTTTATATTAGCGCTCTTTGCCCAATTATATGTGAGGATTCATTGACAAATTGCTCAGACATGGACAGCACTTACAGATGACCGCATCATTTAACGTAGAGACGAGGTAGAGGCCTATAAACTAATTTAACTCCGTCACTTTATACTGAAGTGCCTCCACTCAGTCCGGTAAGTGAGCGGTCATGTATTTATGTGTTAGGGCACAGGCGCTTGTGTAGAGTTAACAATATGCTCCGGCGCCATGTACCTAAAATACCACAAGGCCGGACTCGCTCCTACTACCCCTGTCACTTCAACCGCTATTTCCCCTGTCCAAAATGTCGATAGGACACAACTCGCCGACTGATTTGTGTAGTGAAATGACTTTTCTTCAAGGAACATCCGTTTTTTATACCTTCCTACCATCTACATCCCCATTACTGACAGATAATCTTAGTATATGAAATCTACTGTAATATAGTTATTCATTTCAGTATAATTCGGATTTATTTATGAATTTCAATTACTAATTTTATAGTCTTCTATAATTAATTATGGTCTGAAAATTGCTTCCATTTATGTATTTTCTGATAGAAAAAACGATTATGTACAATTTACTCTCATGGGCAAGACACTGACAAAGCTAACTTACCAATGCATACAATTAATTAACGAACTACAGTTTGATGAATATGAAGTTTTTAATAATTTCAGATCGAATAACCAGAATATTAAATTTTGTGTAGGTTTTATCTAGGATCATATCTCAATGACTATCTGTGGTTTCTTTACTTGCATTAATATTTTACGATTATCAACATATTCTGTCAATATACTGTTCAAGTCTAAGTTGTATCCAGGTATATCTAAATGAATATTAACCATTACAGTTCTTATCATAAAATATATTAAAATTGCCGTCATTTTAAATTTCTTTCATTTAAATATAGCGACAAGGATTTTGGAAAACATGACAGCAAATACAATGGAAACATGTTATTTGTGTTTGTTTGCATATAGTGGTGTCCAACACATATTGTGTAGTGTTTTTGTTTTGACTGTCTTCGTCGTGTGTACCCTATGTGGCCAGTTTCTCTAGATTGTCAATTTTTGATTGCCCCTTCGGTATTATGTAACGTGTTTTAAAACCTTTTAGCAAGAAAAGTGAACATGATTCAGAATGTAGTTTATTATCAAACATAAAACAAATGATTCACTGTCATCTAACAACATTTTCCCTTTGTTGGTATAACTTATATTTTTGTTGCTTATTTAGTTTCATCGTTGTTCTTTCTCTGTGTAATGACTGAGTGTTAAAATTAATTTGATTTGGTGGTATAGAAGCTATTTTCATATCACCCGAAAAAGCCCCGAGAGTATAGACCTAGTATTCCCGTTGCGGTGGACAGCCACTAAAAAAGAGGCGTCATCTGGTTCAGCTGATGACCGTAACTGCAATTACGGTCATTCCAAGATGGCGGACGTGGAATCGGGTAAGAATCTATTTTGTCGATTAAATTGTTTCTGTAATGTATTTTAAATGGCACATGCATTGGTACGATAGTAATCTATGAACTTATCACAAGGAAATCACAAATTACGACTGAAAAATGTATTTGAAAGAGAAAATCCGATTTTAAGAAATCGCTAAGATGACCGTAACTGAAAACTGAGATGACCATAATTGCAGTTTTCAGTTACGGTCATCTTAGCGATTTTTTAAAATCGGATTTTCTCTTTCATATACATTTTTCAGTCGTAATTTGTGATTTCCTTGTGATAAGTTCATAGATTACTATCGTACTAATGCATGTGTCATTTAAAATACATTATAGAAACAATTTAATCGACACAAAGATTCTTAGCTAATTTCATGTCCGACATCTTGGGATGACCGTAATTTACAGTTACGGTCATCAGCTTTACCCCAGTGCTGGTTGTGCGGATCGAAAATGCAGGCATCGTGTTTTGAAAATAACACACTCTTTGGACATATAATACAAACTGTAGCAGCCATATTGAGCAAATGTTTGTTATTGGTGGTTTGTCAATTGTGAACTGCTGCAAGCTAAAATAATTATTTTCTCCCCTTTTATTTATAGTCTCATCACAGCACCACATATTACCTATATGATTTATTATTGTCTATAGTCCTGTTCTCGTTATAAATATAACTGATCATTTGATCAATTGACGTTAAACGATAACCAATAAATAATTCCATGTTAAATATCTTTATGCAGATTATAAAGATGCCTTCAAGTTTTTCGATAAGGACAAGAAAGGGTACATAACTGCCGACGATTTTGCCAACGCACTGAAACGTATGGGTGGCACACCCACAGAAGAAGAAGTTCAGGGTTTGTTACAAGAATATGACATTAATGGTAAGTATGCATATGCTTCTACGATCTCTCGAGAGAACCGAGAGGTATAAAAAATAGTTTCTTTTCTTCTAGTATACAACCAATCAGAATCGAGCATCTCCTGCTTGTACGACATAAATCAAATACAGGACGTATGGATCGACCCATCCATAGGGTCGAACGTAAATGAGTGCCTCGTGCATAGATAATGCCAAGACTCTCTCTTAAGAAAGGCTATATGTACAAATTCTCAGAGAGCTAGTTAGTTTCGAATAGGAATGATCGTTACCATTTGTTAGAAGTGATCGTTGATGGCCTGGTGTGAGGTAAAATTTCCGAGCCTACCAATTGTATGCTATTTTACTTGTGGCCGTCAAAACATCCCTTCCATATTATACCCGTTACCACAATATATTTGTGTAAAAACATCTTCATGGATATGGTTGAATAAAAACGTAGATATCTAATTTAGTGCATACGACGCCCCTCTGGATTAACCTTCATCAGGTGTGCTCAAGGTCAAAAGATTGGAAATCCAAATAATTTTAAAATCTTTTAAATATTGTTAAATGATGTTTGAAACAGAAAAGTAAAGTCAATTGTGTTTTTGTTGTTGTTGTTGTTGAAATATAACAAAGTTAAAAAGTTCAAATCTCAGACTTTGTAAGCTTTGTAAAATATTATTCGTAATGATTGTTAATGTAATAACTATAATTGGCTCTTTGAGACATTGTTTTAATTGCCTCAAACTATTGACAATCTGCAGGTAGAACTATTGGATCAGACTATCAAATACATTAGTATGTTTATATATCGTTCACTATTATATTACTTTTTTATATTTCCAATAAATTGAAAATATATCTATTATATTCTCATGGGAAGACTATTAATTTCTTGACTAATTGATATTATATATGTTAAAAGTGTCAGTTATGAGTTTCTTGTCCTAAGAGTAATTGTATTTGGGCAACGGATTATACATTATTAGATAGTAGTCAGTCAACTACGAGTATTCATTTACCCTGTTTTTGTAATGTCCATACATTATTGGGATAGGGTGGCGTCATTTTAAGTGGAAGCGAACCTGTGCAGCTTTTTGTATGGTCTTTTTTTTATATCTGTACTGCCGTTCGAGATCTAATTATCAGGAGATGGAGGGTGAATATACCATTTACGGTATAACCCGACACATTTTTGTGCATGTCCCAAGCCAGGTTCTGAATTTCCGTAGAAATATATCATGGTCTTTAATAATTTCACTGTCTGACCGATGATGGATTATAAAGTACCTGGAAAGTGCCACTCTCCTTACCCGTTAAAGAAGTACTTTTTTGTAGATTTCAAACAAGAATAGGTGCATTGCATGTGCTACAAGAGGCTACTTTTGTGTCCCTATCCAACTATTAATTTCACTGGCAGTCGACAATCATGGTCTCTGTTGCGCCGTCACTCCCTCGTTCTCTATAGTTGTTATATCAAGTTGAACTTGTTCTCATCATGAAATGTTTGTCACTTGACGTAAAGAAACCAACAACCAATCAAATAATCGGTCATTAAATCATTTCATTTTGACCACGTGATACAAAAAATAAATGGGAGGTACAATTTTTGTATTTCTTTTCATGTATAGGTGATGGAAAAGTCACGTTTGAGGAAATGGTTGTCATAACAACCAAACGGAAGCAAATAGCAGACGAAGATCCAGAAGTTAGAAAATTATTTGACAAATTTGATAAAAATGGAGATGGCTGCCTGAACAGGGAAGAATTAGTAGACGTCTTAGCACAAATGGGACCCAGACTGACGTCAACAAACGTAGAGGCTATAATCAGAGATTACGATGAAAATCGGGATGGTTTAATTCAATTTTCAGGTATGATGTGAATTATAGACCATTCAACTTATGTGATTTATTCTCTTTCAATCTTTACTTCTGTGTTTAAAAACAAAAGGATGAAATAAAAGGAATAATACTCACAATCACAAGCCATGTAGATATCCGTGACAATTTGTTTCTACTGTAGCGATATTAGACATTTATGAAACAGAAATGACATAACATCAGCCATCATATAAACCCAGGGCCCAAACTGAAGCAAAGGAATACCAGAACATTGATTGTACTGAATATTCGCAAACAGCTCAAAATACAAAAACAAATGATATTTGCATACTAAAAAGTAAGAATTACCTCTTGTAGAAATGTTGGGAAAGAAAGATTTTAAATGGTTTTCCAGAAACTTTTATTGTTAATACATAATACGTAAAACCCGGGGTGAACTCAGGTGCTCCGGAAGGGTAAGCATTTCCTGCTCTACATGTGGCACCTGTTATATTACTATCGATGCAAACTCTGTATCTGTCTAATAAGATATAGCATATTCATAACAAATACGGCATTTGTATAATAATGCACACTCTCTGTCTATTAAAGTAAGTTTCTGTACAAAACTTTTGAATTATTCGGCTTTTCACTTTTGACTTTTAGCCTACCTGATATTCTAGAAATGTGTCGTGCACACTATATTTAATGTCTTCATTTTTATTGCACAATTACTCACAAAACATTAACAGATATACTACTAACAATTATGTATTGTTTTCAGAATTTGAGAAGATGTTAATTCAGTGATTATTCGTAGGATGAATAGATCAAGTTTGTTGAAAATACGCTCAGTGATTGGAATTAAAAAAAATCAGTAGACAAAACATTACGATTACCCGATTAGTACCATGGAATGCATGTGTTAAATATATGGTATTCATTTAAAGAAGCCAGTACATGTTAAAGTAATATTTTATAGTTAAAGGATAATGACAACAATGCTAGTCTTCAACCATTTTACGATGATGTACGTTACTGGAAAAACAAATATGATTACCTGATTAGTAACAGGCAATACATGTGTTATAAATAATTATGATATTCATTTAAAGAAACAAGTACAAAAATGTACATGTCCTAACGTAATATATATTATAGTTAAAGGATATTGACAACTATGCTAGTCTTCAAACATAATACGGTGACGTACGTTACAGCGAAACCATCATCATTGAGTATAATTCCTGGATATGTTTGTTCAAGAGAAAGACGCCTGTTTTACTTCATCTGAAAGTTTTCATGTTGTTGTAATTGAAACATATTGTTTCATTTGTTAGATACATTTATAGTAAAATGTTTTGTTAAATAAATTCTAAAATATTTAAGGATTGATCGCAATTTTTGTTCGGTCATGAAGAAATAACCTCAATCAGGTTGTACACACCATGTAACCAGCGTAGCGGGTTACGCAAGGGTGTTTACAACCTGATTGAGTTTATTTCGAATGAACCGAACAAATAATTTCGATCAATCCTTATAAATTAATTCAAAGTTTTTTTTATTATGATATTGAAAAATATAATTATTTTTTCAAAATAAGGCATATAATTGGAAATAAATTTGAATAACCCCAAAGGTGCCTCATTTAAAGAAAATTACCTGATGACAACGACACGCGACGCCTTGAGAACGACGTCTATTTTTCGATTCCATACTGACAAATAACTTCAACTTTTTAAACCAATCAAAACACGTATAAAATGACATGCGACTCTAAAATTAAGATATTCTCCATTGTTCATCAAACACTACCTATTATCTTCCATACGATCTTATTAACATAATGGTGTGTTGATTATTATTTTTTTTAACTTTATAGATGTTTCTTTTGTTGACAACATATTTATTGAACGATTCTACATTGAGTGACATAACAAACACTACGCAGAAAATTAAATATTGAGCAACACGAACTCAAGTGTTCCGTGCATGTTAGCAAGTCCTGCTTCGATAGTGGAACCTGTCGTGTTAGATAGCCGGTGAAAAGTCGTGAACGACTGGGAATATAACATGATTTGATTACGACAAACGGAGCATATTCGTGGTCATATATGACGCAGGCATTCCGTAACGGTTAACAAAGGAATGATGGCGACGGTACAACTCTCGAAGTGATAAATTCAACTTTTCCTCTAGGAACCCGTCGTTATGTAGTTGATTGGCGCTTATAAAACAAGTGTGCAGTTTAAAAAAAAGGATATATAATTACGCAAAAAACTGATACACACTATCTTGACCCCGAACCACCCATTCGGTGGTCATACTCCTTAATACTGTGTGTTAAACGGAGTAGGAGTAAATGACAGCATTCTAGTCTGTTGTTTTATCCCATTGACAGAGGATCAAATGTTCTATTGTTCTTGCTAGCGCTAGCAGCAAGCACGCAGATCATTACAACACCGATGCGGTAGAACGATTTTTCGGTAGATTATTGTCATTCCACCAATGGCAACAAATTGCGAGTAAAGTTTGTAGATAAAAAAGGGTAATCGGAAGCCGTAAATCAAGGACAGACAAAAGAGAACAAACAACGAACCTCAAAATAATACACAGATAGAGCAACATGAACCACACAAAGCAAAAACAGAAAAACAAACAGTTCCTGTTTCACTAGTTGCACCCGTCGTGTTACTCTAGTTGCAAGTCCTTATAACAAGTTATGAATGAGGTCATGACTGGATTGCGATTACGACAAAGGGATGATATCCATGATCATTTGTTACACAGATATTCTGTAACAGATAACTAACTCATGGTGGCAAACATAAAAGTTTTGAAGTGACGATTTCAACTTTCAACCCTTGGTTCAGTCGCTTAATTGTTAGCAGCAACCCTTTATGAAGAAAATCATGATAGGAGTCCCAAGCTCCGGGTTATCATATCCACAGAGATATTTATATTCGTAGCATACCATGTTCCATGTAAATGACGTCTTTATTTTCTACACTTGATATTCTATTTTGAAACTTCAGTCTTTTGATATGGAAATGATGGTGGTGCTGTTCGTTGGTAAGTTATTTAACCAATGATACAAGAAGATAAAACGTAGGTTAAAGTTTCAAAATTATTTAGTCGCCAATCGTCGGCCATTTACTTGAGTGGAGATGATCGGAATGTGATTAAACGTGAATTTGCGACGATGATGGTCGCCATAATTAGCTGATCAATACGAAGTTTCTGGGTCTTAACTCATTACAGACGTGTTTCAATTTAAACATACTTATGTGAATCTCCTTATCCTTGACTATCTTTGGAAATAAGGACACTGACTGCAAAACGCTAACTGTCATAATTCTGTTTCTTTGTAAGGTTTCATGTCTTTTACCTGTCTTGCAATGTGTAACTATCTTTGGAAATAAGGACTGCACGACGATAAAGTCATAATCCTGTTTTATTTCGTAAGGTTTCTGGTTTGAAATGCTGTTGGAAAATTCGTAAAAAAAACATACAAATACTATGGAATTAAGTAAATATGCAGCACCGCTTAAAATTGCGCACACTTTTTCATCCTTAAAAATATGCATACTAACTTAATTTATAGACTTTTTCTATTGAAATGAAAAAGAAAAACAAACACCACATCGTCAAAAATACCGTCAAAAACACCGTCAAACACCACACCATCAAAAACACCGTCAAACACCACACCATCAAAAACACGTCAAAAACACCGTCAAACACCACACCGTCAAAAACACTGTCAAACACCACACCGTCAAAAACACTGTCAAACACCACACCGTCAAAAACACGTCAAAAACACTGTCAAACACCACACCGTCAAAAACATCGTCAAACACCACACCGTCAAAATCACGTCAAAAACACCGTCAAACACCACACCGTCAAAAATACCGTCAAACACCACACTGTCAAACCCCACATCGTCAAAAACACCGTCAAACACCACACCGTCAAAAACACTGTCAAACACCACACCGTCAAAAACATCGTCAAACACCACACCGTCAAAAACACCGTCAAAAACACTGTCAAA